>CAKALU010063285.1:2701-20675 GCA_916700995.1 Hozukius guyotensis | reverse complement strand
ATCGCGATAAATAAATTATTATTATTTCTTACACTGCAGTATGTTCATTTTTGGGGAAGGTTCTGTGTTGTATGTACAATGTGTTAAATGTATAAAATCAATAAATATGTTTAAAAAAAATGTAGGGATGCACCGATACGGGTCCGATACTGAGCTCATGTACTCGTACTCGCAAAACGGCGCCGATACCACTTTACGGCAGCATGACGTTAACCTCTCGTCACCATCTTTCGGGTCCTACTGCATGCGCTCACGCTCCACCTCCCTGACGGTGCGGGCTGGGATGCCACCTCAGGCGGCGCGCGCCGGCGCTCACTTTCATTGCACCACAGGGTTTTGCTTGCACCCTGTTACTCGCACTTGCATTAGACTCCTTGGTCCATGTTTCAAGACGGGTCGGGTGGGTTGCAGACATCGCTGCAGACCCCTGGCGCCTTTTACGAGGGCCGAGCCCCGCCGTGGGGGCAAGACGCGGTCGCGCTCTAAGGACAGTCCGCCCCGGTGACGCTTTGACCACGGCCACGGGAAGCACCTTCACCCCGAGCCTTTCCAAACCGACTTAGAGCCCGCCGCGGCGCACCGCCTCGTATGCGGGACTCCCCAGCCTGCCGTGTGGCGCTCACACCCTCCAGCTGGCTGTTAACGAGGGTCTTTTGGCACAAAGAAGTACTCGGTATCGGCGAGTACCCAAATGTAAGTACTTGTACTTGTACTCAGTCTGAAAAAAAGTGGCATTGGTGCATCCCTTAAAAAAATTTATATATTTATTATTGGAAATCAATTTACAACACAAAACAATGACAGATATTGTCCAGAAACCCACACAGGTACTGCATTTAGCATAAAAAATATGCTCAAATCATAACATGGCAAACTGCAGCCCAACAGGCAACAACAGCTGTCAGTGTGTCAGTGTGCTGACTTGACTATGACTTGCCCTAAAACTGTATGTGATTATCATAAAGTGGGCGTGTCTGTAAAGGGGAGACTCGTGGGTACCCATAGAACCCATTTACATTCACATATCTGGAGGTCAGAGGTCAAGGGACCCCTTTGAAAATGGCCATGACAGTTTTTCCTCACAAAAAGCGTTATTTAACCTCCTTCGCCTTGCGCAAGCTGGTATGACATGGTTGGTACTGATGGATTCTTTAGGTTTTTTAGTTTCATGCGAAACCAGTACTTTCACTCTATAGCTTTAAAACTGAGCCCGCTACGACCTAAAATTCGCAAATTGCGTTACAGAAATTAGTGGCGTTAAAACAAATTTGCGTTAACGCGTTATTATCGCGTTCACTTTGACGGTCCTAATAGTTACACGCCTTCCCATGTGATGACATTTATAGGTAATTAAATTAATCTGGAAAATAATATGCAAAATGAAAATGATCATTAGTTGCAGCCCTAATGATGTCAGATCAATAAGTCAAAACAAACAATCATGAGCTGGAGACAATGAAGAGAAACAGGTATTTTTCACTCACTTATTTGGTAACGAAGTGTGTGTGTGTGTGTGTGTGTGTGCGTGTGTGTGTTTGTGTGTGTTTCCTGAGCTCGGAGCTTGACCTGAGTAGGTCTCCACTTTCACTGGGACACAGTGTGTGGAGGCGAAGGCTCAAACGCTTCCACAAAGCAGTAAACACGGCAGCTTTTCTGAACACAGTGTACCGCTGCACCTGGTCAAACAGCACCTGAGGGCTGTTTTCATCTTGTTGCCGCCGAGTCTTTCCCCTCTTCACAAAGTTGTTTATCTCTCTCTGCAAATCTCTCTGAAAACCACACAGGAAGCATTTTTCAACCCTGCTGTGAATTGCTTAAGCCCCGTCTCTCTGCTCGGTAGTCCACATGATCCATAAAAATAAAGACAGTTTGCCCTTTTCTGATTTTTGCAGGGCTTTTGTCATCAGCCACGGTTGAAGTCGTTCTCTTTCTCATTCCTCTTGCTTGTTTTCGTCAGATGCTGTGCTTAATTGTGGCTGATTGATCCATTGAAGAGCTTTTTTCTTATTGTGTTTGCTACTTCTGATGGAAGAAGAGCTGCAGGAGCACCCTTCATATTCTGGCCTGTATAGACGCAGTCTCAAAAAAAGCTCCCGGAGCATCAACAATTCAGTAGCAGACGATCAAAATGCCTCCCCCCCCTGGTGTTCCCCCCCACCCCCAGCGAGCTCTCCTCAGAGAAAGTGGGTGTTTGTGAATGGAACAAATGTGTTTCACGAAGCTACCTCCGAGCTCTTTAAAGCCTTCTCCGCGGCTCCTCGAAACTTTATGTCACGATACCAAAATTCTTGCTTCGATACTACTACACCCTGCCTAAATATCTCGATACCGTTACTGAAACGATACCACGGCAAAAACATCAGGAAAAGTAATGGAATAATAGACAGAACATGGCACTTAAAATGATCTTTTATTAATTAAAAAAGTTTAAATGTAAAAATTGATTCAATAAAGGGCCCATATCGTGCTCATTTTCAGGTGAAAACTACACTTGAGTAAAAGTCACTTTATAACCAGTCTAAACTGGACACTTAAAGGTCCCATATCGTGCTAATTTTCAGGTTCATACTTGTATTTTGTGTTTCTATTAGAACATGTTTACATGCTGTAATGTTCAAAAAACACTTTATTTTCCTCGTACTGTCTGGCTGAATATACCTGGATTTACCCTCTGTCTGAAACGCTCCGTTTTAGTGCATTTCAACGGAATTGCGTTGCTAGGCAACAGCTTGGGTCCATGTTTACTTCATGTCAGCTGATGTCATTCACATACACTGCAACAGGAAATAAACTGGGACACATTTAGAATGTTAATGTTTAAAACTGTGTAATGGTCTAAATATTGTATATTTGTGACATCACAAATGGACAGAAATCCTAACGGCTTGTTTCAAACGCACAATTTCTGAATACGGGCTGTGTGTGTTTCTCCGTATATTGAGCGTTTTGATAGTAACAGTATTTTTATAGAACTTAAACCTGCTTTATAATATAAAAGACGTGAAACTCTATTTTTTTTTTTAAGGGAGTTCTGCTGATAGAGACACCAACTCAGAGCGGGACTGTGCAGCTGGTGAGAGATTCATGACCTGCTTTAACCTTCTGTTCAACTTCACTTGTTGACTCCTTTTGGTTATCTCCACAGTGTATTTTTTAATGCTGTCACGCAACTCACGGCTCGTATTAAAACACTGCCATTCTTACAGTATCGGTAATAATAAAACGGGGTATCGTAGCGTTTTTAACGGCAGGGTATCGCGGTTCCCTTTCTAGTATCGGTATACAGTGCAACACTATTTGTGGCTTTTTACGCGCGCGCGAGAGAGAAAAGACAGGGCAGTGCGAGGCCACCCACGCTCTTGCGGCGGTACAGTCCATCTCAAAGAGGTCACGGGGAGTTAAGATGACCAATCAGACGATGGTGATTGAGCCCGTGGGGTGAGAAACAGGGAGAGCCTCCGAGGATTCCAATCAGGAGTCCACAGGCAGGATACAAAGTGTGTGCTTTAGCAAACTCGTTCACATTGGCATTCAATCAGCTGCTTTGTGGGGAGATGGCGAGCCCTCTCATGTCAAGGTTAGAGATAGTAGAAGAGAGAGAGAGATGGATGCATTAGAGAAGCTCTTTAAAGGTGTTAGCGCCGGCGAAACAAGGAGCGCCTGAATCTTCCCTTTCGAGCGACATCCAAATTGGCCGGCATGTTATCCCGGAGTAAAGTCGCATCAAAGTTTGTCCCTGGGCTGATTGACTGGAGAGAGCTGCATTTTAAAATTGTCAACGTGACACTTTTCTCCCTCCCTCCCTCCCCTCTCCGTCCCATCTCTTTCAGGCACTCTGCTAAGCTGGACAGATTGGCGCGCCCTTAATTCCCATTATTCTATGCATTTTCAAACAGCCACATGGATACCGCCGGTGAATTTCAAACCACAGCCACGGCCGCCCCAACGCCGCGCCGCCATGCCCGCTACTTGTATTGATTTCCAACTTCTTTTGAGTTTGCTTTGTTGTGGACGGAGGCAAGGAGCATCAAGGGCAACCAAAAACATGTTAAGGGTTTCCATGACAACAAGTGCTAGGCTGGTAATTTTTCTGCCAGCTGTATGAGGGAAAGGGCAGGTTGTCACAGACAGGTAAACCCCCCCCAGTGGTGTCAGAATGATTGTTGTTCAGACTTATCTTTATTGTCTTAGAGCGCACACACATACCAACCAAGGTTATGATAGTTTTGAATTTTCAATTAGTTTTTACTTTATTTTAGTTTTGACTTTTCGATTTAATTTTTGTTTTTTCAGAGTGTGTACTTTCACTTTTTCAGAAAGGTTTAGTTTTGTTTTTTATACTACTTTACATATTTAGTTTGTTTTTGTTAGGGCCAGGTATAATATCTCAGCAACAATGATTAATCGATTAATCAATTAGTTGTCAACTATTAAATTAATCGGCAAGTATTTGGATAATCGATTTATCATTTTGAGTAATTTTTTAGGAAAATTCCAGCTTCTTAATTGTGAATATTTTCTGCTTTCTTTACTCCTCTATGACAGTAAACTGAATATCTTTGAGTTGTGGACAAAACAAGACATTTGAGGACGTCATCTATCGATCAACATTTTTTATTATTTTATAGACCGAACAACTGTTCGATTAAACAAGAAAATTATCTGAGAATGGGCTGTGTAGGAATGGCCATAATGTAGTTAAAATCAAACAGTATTTTAAACATGAAACAGTAAATTTACAAGCAGTAAAATCAAAAGAATGAGCCGAAAGACGTGAGAGGAACTGCAGCTTTGGCTGTCGGGGGACAATTCTCTGTGGGTTTATCACTATTATTGATAGTTCTTTGATCCAATGTTAAAGGTCCCATATTGTAAAAAGTGAGATTTCTATGTCTTTTATATTATAAAGCAGGTTTAAGTGCTATATAAATACTGTTAAACTATCAAAACGTTCAATATACGGAGAAATACACACAGCCCGTATTCAGAAATTGTGTATTTGAAACAAGCCGTTAGGATTTCTGTCAATTTGTGATGTCACAAATATACAATATTTAGAACATTACACGTTTTTAAACGTAAACATTCTAAATGTGTCCCAGTTTATTTCCTGTTGCAGTGTATGTAAATAACATCAGCTGACAGGAAGTAAACATGGACCTAAACTGTGGCCTAGCAACGCAATTTTGTTGCAATTCTGTTGAAATGCACTAAAACTGAGCGTTTCAAAATGTCTTTTTCCACAACTCAAAGATATTCAGTTTACCGTCATAGAGGAGTAAAGAAACCAGAAAATATTCACATCTTAGAAGCTAGAAGTTTGACTTTTTTTGTTAAAGAAATTACTCAAACCAATTAATCGATTACCAAAATAGGTGGCGATTAATTTAATAGTTGACAACTAATCGATTAAACGATTAATCGCTGCAGCTCTAGTATTTAGTTATGATTCAAATTAGTCATGGCTAATGTTGGCATCCATATTCATGGTCCCCAGAGGATGAACTAAAACACAAGAAATACTGAAATCAAAATGTACTGAGTACATTCATGCTCCCCCAGAGGATTACCTCCTTCCATTTGAACACATTTAAAGGTCCCATATTGTAAAAAGTGACATTTTCATTGCTTTTATATTATAAAGCAGGTTTAAGTTCTATATAAATAAGTGTGAAAGTATCGAAACTCTTAATCTACAGAGAAATACACACAGCCCGTATTCAGAAACTGAGCTTTTGAAACAAGCCGTCAGGATTTCTGTCCATTTGTGATGTCACAAATCTACAATATTTAGACTATTTCAAAGTTTTAAACGTAAACATTCTAGATGTGTCCCAGTTTATTTCCTGTTGCAGTGTATGTGAATGACATTAGCTGACAGGAAGTAAACATGGACCCAAGCTGTTGCCTAGCAACGCAATTCTGTTACAATTCCATTGAAATGTACTAAAACAGAGCGTTTCAGACAGAGGGTAAATACAGGTATATTCAAGCAGACAGCATGAGGAAAATAAAGTTTTTTTTTAAACATTAAAGTATGTAAACCTGTTCTTGTAGAAACCCAAAATACAAGCATGAACCTGAAAATGAGCATGATATGGGACCTTTAATAAAAATTAAAAAGTTATTTTTAATGTAATAATGACTTGTGACACTCTAAAGGCAGGAGTTCTCTGGGGGGGTGGGGGGGTGAGAAAGTCAAAAAGGAAAGTTTGCATTTCAATCTTGTCTGGGATGGAAAAGGACAAGGCAAACAGTCTCTTTTTTCAGGACAGAACTGAAGGACTGGGGATGAGAGCACATGAGGAGAAAGGACATTTTTCACCTCCAGGTAATCTTCTCTTTGCACTGCAACAATTATTCAGCCTGATGAGGTTATGGACAGAGTATAGAGGACACACCGAAAGCCCGCCTTCAGCATTTTGGAAGCACAGAGGAAGCTTTTTGTGTTGCCGTGCAGCCTGCACGGCGAGCTTTTTGATCCGGCGCTTGTTGTTTATTCTGTCGGAAGCCTTCTGAACTCCCCGTGAACACTTATGAGGAAAACATCATTAATATTTTGCTGGTATTGACTGAGAAGAGATTTGAGCTGAATATAAGCTTTGTCATCCAGTCTAAATCGCACAGCTGAGCACAAGGTAAACAGCAAATAACACGGGAGGGATAAAAGTGATGGAGGTGTTTCTCACAGCTGAATAACTCCCGTTAGCGGTGCACGAATTAGCGAGGGTGTGCAAGATAATGCAGCTCAGTACAATAAAGAGGAGAAATGAGATGCCGCACTAACGGTGGGAACAAACTTTGAACATTCACAAGCTTCACAAATATGCATTATTATTATTACGATTATAATAATAATAATTATTATAAGGGCTGTCAAAGTTAACGCGATAATAACACAAATTTGTTTTAACGCCACTAATTTCTTTAACACATTAACGCAACTTATCATACAAGCTTGTTGAGAAGGAGGTAGGGATGTTCATAATTAACCGTTAACCGACATTAAGCATTTTAACCAATTAACGCTATCAGTTAAAACAATTAAAATAAATATTTATAATTAATTAAAAAGCTGAGCGGCTCGTCACTTTAAGGAGAAAAGCTGGTCAACACTAAGAGCCCACCTTAAGAGGCGGAGCCAGAGTTGCAGGATACAGGTAGTCGGCTCCGGTCAATGGCTCGCTTGAGCGGAGCGGAGGAGCAGTAGTTTATAGCATTTATTCAGCAACAAATAAACTGTACACACACTGTTACACCTACGTTCACAGCTAGAACGCCACCAACAACCTCACACTCACCGCCAACACACACACGGACATTCGTTAAAGTTACGTCGCGCTGACAGACTGTATGTGCGTGGTGGCGGCGGCGGCGAGCTAGAAGCCACCGGCAATGCTAGAGCTACTAACGTAGCACAAATACACACACTGTTTATCAGGCAATCGCTATCGTTAATCCGGGCAGACAGAGCGTCGTTACGCCGGGCAGACACACAGCAGACGCAAGGCACAAATCTTGTCGGTTAACGGTTAATAATCGCTTAACGAGGGTCGGTTATCGGTTGAGAACATTTTTCAAAATGAGCATCCCTAGAAGGAGGCTAAATAACGCTCCAAACTTGAAAGACTGGCATGGCCATTTTCAAAGGGGTCCCTTGACCTCTGACCTCCAGATATGTGAATGTAAATGGGTTCTGTGGGTACCCACGAGTCTCCCCTTTACAGACATGCCCACTTTATGATAATCACATGCAGTTTGGGGCAAGTCATAGTCAAGTCAGCCCACTGACACACTGACAGCTGTTGTTGCCTGTTGGGCTGCAGTTTGCAATGTTATGATTTGAGCATATTTTTGTATGCTAAATGCAGTACCTGTGAGGGTTTCTGGACAATATTTGTAATTGTTTTGTGTTGTAAATTGATTTCCAATAATAAATATATACATACATTTGCATAAAGCAAGCAAATTTGCCCACTCCCATGTTGATAAGAGTATTAAATACTTGACAAATCTCCCTTTAAGGTACATTTTGAACAGATTGTGTGATTAATTTGCGATTAATCGCGATTAACTATGGACAATCATACGTTTAATAGCGATTAAATAACCCCAATTATTAACCCTATTATTATTATTGTTATTATTAGTAGTAGTAGTATCAAGCTTTGATTTCAGGGATATTGTATTGAATTACATGTTATTGTGTAATGTTTGTGTTATAGTGCCAACCCTAGAAGTTGATATTTTCAGGTTTCAGAGACTACAGGCTGTTGGGTTTTGTGTGATATTTGTATTCAAAAGAATAATACCAAAAGTTTTAGGTACTACACTTAAGATGAAAGTAGCAAACTACGCTACAAGCTGCTCAGAAAAAGCACACTGAAGCTACTTCACATCAAGGAACATCCACTTTTTAAGTAATATAATAAACAAATCTACTCATGATTTGTCTGTCAGAGACTGCAGTCTGCAGTGTAGCTCCGTATACATCACTGACAAATCAATGGCACATAATTAATTTACAATTTACAAGTAAAGTTACGCTTGAGTTTTAGCTCTAGTTGGTATGCTTTCACACTCTCTCTCTCTCTCTTTGTCAAGTCGGTTAAATGACTTTTGGCTGCGTAGTTCCCCGATGATTAGGCCTGGCGGGGAATCAACTTAAGCCTGGCAGGTGAAGAAGGGTCATTTATACGAAAACGCCAACGAAAATGTTTTACTAGAGAGGAGAAAAGATTCGAAAACTTCTGTCTGTCAGGGGTCGACGCCAAAAAACGTCAGACAAATTCAAGGAACGGCAAGAGACTTGGTTGTTTGTGACCAAATCATGTGACTACGGTGTAATCCGTGTCATGTTCTGCCTTCTCCGCCGCCGCCTAAACCGAGTATTTCCAGTAGGTGAGAATGTGTCGGACACAGGAAATGGCCTGTTGTGTGCTATACATGTGTGAAAGGGGAAACTTCATAATAAAGTTAATATGAGAAAGTGGCTAAAGATAACTTTGCAGCTGTGAGGGGGGAAAACAACTTAAGCCGCTCCGATTACCACCGCTCACTTTGAAACGCGATGGATCAAAGCGGTAACTGCGCTTTGCTCAACTTTCCATCACCGCTAAGCAGCAGTTTCTTTCTCACCTCCACATAAAATTCACTACATGTTATTTTGAAGTGGTGTCAGGACCAAGTGGCACAACAGAAAGCTGCTGCTTCTGCTGCAGCAGCAGAGGCAACATATTATCATTTTGTCAGCGTACGAGCACTCCAGGAACTCGTTTGTCTCTGGGCCGGGAGCCGTCATCTTCCCCGCAGACGAGTCGTGTAAAGCGGATACTAACTCAAGTGATAGTCTACTACAAGCTCTGACAAGTTCATTTGGGTATAATTACTTGCCCCGCTCAGGTATTCTGTCGACATTTGTCACCGAGACACCCGCATTACCCGATGAGATTAATTTGTCATATTTCTTGTGTTAAATATTTTTCCTTCCTGTAAGTGATCTAATCCTCAACAGCTCAGCAGAGGATGGCGGCGCGGGGCCTTCCTTTTTTTACCTGCAGAGCTGGAGTGTTTTTTGTACAGATGGGACCACCTCCGGGCTTATTTATGTGAGTGGTCTCTGCACCCATAGATAACGTCATTTAGCAGGACCCCAGAGAACGGGCCCCTCCACTCCTGTTTAGACCTGACACCGGGCAGACGGATTTAGCTCCCCTGCCCTGACTCTGCACCACTTACTATGGGCCATTGCAGTCTCCATTAAGAGAATCGTTTCCTAATGAACCCTCTTCCTCGGGAGGAAGTGATTAATAGGAGTGGCCATCCAGGATTGCATTACCCAGCAACACTCCTCTCTGCTAAAACGAGGAGGCACACACAGGAATACAAAGAGAGCAGGGCACTAGCATGCTAACAATCATCCTAATGTTGTGAAGGGAAGCAGAGGCGCTTTTTAGCTGAAACAAGCGTCTGCACACGGCTGTATTCGAAACTGCCTAATACACACTACTGAGGAACGCAGTATGCAGTATACATACTGCATACTGCGTTCCTCAGTCGTATGTAGTATGAAACAGTTAAAGTGATTTATTTTGCATTATGCTAGGCCAGGCTTTAGCCTTTAAACCAGCTCTTAAAGCACTGGACAAAAAAAACAAACTCGTACCACTATTGCAATATTGTCGAAAAATGCAACTTCGATTTTTTTTTTTTTTTTATTGTGACCAATGTTTGTTTACTTTATGAGATACTGCAGCTTTAGCTCCACCACCCATTAAAGGTCCCATATTGTAAAAAGTGAGATTTTCATGTCGTTTATATTATAAAGCAGGTTTAAGTGATATATAAATACTGTTAAACTATCAAGACGCTCAATATACGGAGAAATACACACAGCCCGTATTCAGAAATTGTGCGTTTGAAACAAGCCGTTAGGATTTCTGTCTATTTGTGATGTCACAAATCTACAATATTTAGACCATTACACGGTTTTAAACGTAAACATTCTAAATGTGTCCCAGTTTATTTCCTGTTGCAGTGTATGTAAATAACAACAGCTCACAGGAAGTAAACATGGACCCAAACTGTTGCCTAGCAATGCAATTCCATTGAAATGCACTAAAACGGAGCGTTTCAGGTAGAGGATAAATTCAGGTATATTCAAGCAGACAGTATGAGGAAAATAAAGTTGTTGTTTTTTTAACATTACAGCATGTAAACATGTTCTATTAGAAACACAAAATACAAGTATGAACCTGAAAATGAGCATGATATGGGACCTTTAAACAATTTATTGCAACAGCTCATAGCGAAATAAGACAGGACGGTCGGTAAATATAAAACATTACTCGACAAAATTTACTCAAACTGCTTTTTCAGTTACAGCAACAAAACAGTGGACCGATCTCCCTCCAGATATTAGAGGAATGTTAAAAATGATCATGTTGTCTCAGCAGGTATCTCTCTGCCCCGTCAGAGGCTGCTCTTTCCCTCTCCTCTTCCCTCGCCACTCTGCTGCTCTGTAGCCGGTCTGTGAACGTGACGGGCCGGCTCTCCAGAGAGCTATACCCTAAATTTGTTCCACCGTTGTCGGAGTTTAGAAGCTCCACAAAATGCCGTGACAGGCTGGCGAGGTAGCAACCCCCGGCAGGTCACCGCAAGTTTGTGGAGCTCCGAAAATGTCGGAGCAAATGTTCGATTTGCCATCTAACTGACTCATAAAACTGCCAATATTCAAAATCTACACAGTTGATTTCTCGCCTCAAAAATTTTCAGAAGTGAATTTAGTGATGAAATGGCTACGAAAAATGTAAAAAAAAAAAAAAAAAAAAGGGCTGTTTTTGGCTGCTGTTTTTGTAACCGTAGCCCGTACCGTTCCAGTGCTTCGCATTGTGGGATACAGTAGGCGAGGTGGACTGGTCCGATGCATACTGGAGATTTTTTACGAATCAGTACCACAAACAGGTAATTTGACATACTGTAGAATTTGCTTCTGTTAGCATACAACATGCTACATTTGGGCCAAATCAGTACGTTCTACTAGCATAGTATGCCGTTTCGGATACAGCCTCTATCACAGCTTTGGATCCTATTTCTGCTTCACTCAAACTTGAGAGTTATCCTTTGATTCATAGTGTCCGTTTGAAGTCTCAAACCACACACATCTCAATAGCGATCACATGAGACTCACTTCAAGCACAGTGGAGATAAAGGGGATTATGTTGGAAAGGATCATCAGGTCCTTTTAATCAGTTTCACTTTCGCTAAAGAAGCCTCGAAACAAAACCAACGCTGCACATCCTTTGGAGTCTTAGTGTTGTACAGTGAAACTCCGCAACAATGGCAGCCATCAGACAAAGCCACACAGGAGCCATATGTTGGTGACGACAGGACGCCACCCCCTCCCTAGAGCTCAAATCATGCCAAACTCAGCAGTGTGTCGCCTCCATTTCGCTTTAACATATGGCGGAGCAATGGCTGGAGATGATGGGGGGGGTTTTGACAGTCGCACAGCTCCATTGGCTCTGAGGGGCTTTCATTTGCTGGCAACGACACAAGGCGAGGATCAGGAAAAGTCTCCCTAGGGATCAACAGCACGCTGTGGAGAAAAGCTGTTTTCTACAGTATTAATCTACTGATCTATGACTTGAGCACAAGCCCCATAAAGTCTGTAAGGTCAAAAGGGCTGCGAGAAAATAGTCATTTAGAGGTGTGAGGTATGAATGATGTGGCTCGCAGGTAAACTTCGGTGACCCTCGATGCCGTGACCTCCCGGAGTCACGCAGGAAATGAGTGAAAACCTTTGCCCTGCAGAGGCATAAGACTCCGCCACCTGTACACCTCCATGGATGGCTTCATCAGAAAAAAAAAAAGAGGATATAGACAGCCTGGACCCTTGACACCACTGATGAGACAGTGAGAAAAAGCAGTGAAGAGTACTTGAAGGAGGCTCCAGAGGACAGCTGAGACTGATTACAGTGACCACCGGGGCTCGTCTGAGAATGGTGGGAGCTGCCACACGCACACTCCTCAGCAGGACACAACGTGAAAAAACCCGCCGCTGCACTCTTATTCACCAGCAACCTTTAGTCCACATGCAAGCTGAGCCTGTGATAGGAGTCACCGAAGACAACCTGTTGGTGGAACTCCAAGCAGGGCTCGAGCTCAAGGACGTCCCGTCGTCCCGGGGGCCAGAAAAAATATGATCGGGGATAGGGATGCTCATTTTGAACAAATGTCTTAACCGATAACCGACCCTCATTAACCGATTATTAACCGTTAACTGACAAGATTTGTGCCTCGTACCAGCTGCAGGAGCACAACAGATATTCGTTGACGGGAGTCCCCAGTTCACCCGTCCGGGAGCGTTAGCTTAGCAGCTTTGATGCTGCGTGTAGTCTCGAGGACATTTCGCAGTAAAAGTCTCCACCGCATATTTAGTTTAGTTTAGCAGATTGTCAGCTGTGTGTCTGCCAGACAAAACGATACTTTATCTGCCCGGCATAACTTTAGCGAGTGGCCAACAAACTGTGTGTATTTGTGCTACGTTAGCAGCTCTAGCATTGCTGAAGGCTCCCCGCCGCACACGTAGTTTGCGTAACTTTAGTGAGTTTCCAACAGACCGTGTGTGTGTTGGTGGTGAGTGTGAGGTTGTTGGTGGCGTTCTAGCTGTGAACGTAGGTGTAGCAGTGTGTGTACAGTTTATTTGTCGGTGAATAAATGCTACAAAACTACAACTCCTCCGCTCCGCTCAAGCGAGCCAGATACCGGAGCCCACTTCCTGTATCCTGCAACTCCGGCGTTGCCTCTTAAGGTGGGCTGTTAAGGTGGACCAGCTTTTCTTCTTAAAGTGACGAGCCGCTCCTCTGAGCCGCTCAGCTTTTGAGTTCATTATTAACATTTCTTTTAACCGTTCTAACCGATAGCGTTAATCAGTTAAAATGCTTAATGTTGGTCAACGGTTAATTATGGAAATCCCTAATCGGGGAGGATGAAAATTAATTGTGGGATGAATTTGGGACGAGAGTTGAAAGAAAAATACCCGTTACATTAGAATGAACGACGATGAAAATGACTGCACGTTTTGTGTATTATTAAACCTCCTTGACAACATAAACACACGCACGCGCACACACACCGTCAGTGTCCGATCCGTCCCGCCCGTACACACCGCCGACCTGTGTCCTCACGACAGCCGCAGCGGCAACAGGCTTTCTAGTATTAACGTTACCAGTTAGCTAATGGTAGACCGTTTGATGTTAACGGTAACGTTACAGTTAACGCTCGTTAAGGAGCCAGCAGCTGACGTGAGTGAGCTGACGATAACGTTACGTTAACTAAGAGGAGTCAAAACTCCGCAACAGCTCAAATCCTGTTACCAATGTTAACCACTTATTTACTTACTTACTTACTCAGCTTCATCCCTTTTGGGTAATTAGGCTGTAATTAGATCTCGACGCCAAATCCTCCGCCATCGTCTTGTCTGTCAACTCTCTCCCGTCCCGTGTATGAAATATGACTCCTGATACTCTGAGCAGTGACTCAAACTAGCAAAGCTAGCAAAGAAACTTTACCTTTCTCGGAGATTACAAACAAATCTTTATTGACAACAGCCAGAACGGCCCGCAGGAGCTGACCGGCCGTGTGTTTTTTTCTATTTGTGAGCACATAAATCGTGAGCTTTGGCTTTACATTGCAAGCAATCTACACGTACAGTAGGAGTAGGAATTACACAACAACATTTTCTAAAATCATACAGTGTATGCCCAGCTTAACACCGGTAACACCGACTACCGCGACAAGCCTACGCTGCTCTCTTATTCACCTTTAGCCTACATGCATGACAAGAGCTGAGCCTGTGGTAGGAGTCACAGAGGAACCTGTTGGTGGCCTCCAAGTCATGAAGGTCACTCTGGCTGAGACGCTCGTGCGGAGGAATGGAGTCCATTGTTCGCACTTCATTTTCTGGTCAGTTGGCATTCGCTCTCTGATTAGCTCATTATGGTATTCAACGAGCGGCGGGCGGTGTGATGGAGTGTACCGGCCCAGGAAAAATAGCTGCCATCACAGATGTGTGTGACAGACATTCTGAGGCATTAGCACCCTGTTAATGAACTACAAACGATGATGACGCTGATGACGGTAATTAGACCTATTTCATACATGCGTGTTTGCCTGCAGAGAGGAACAAGCAAATGATCTGTTGAGCCCCGGAGGAAATGGCTTTCTGACAAGGGGAGTGACTTAATCTGTAACAGAGGTTTATGGGGTTTGTTGGAGTTATTGCCTGGCTGCATGCTGCATTAATACAACCCTCCCCACCCCCCCAACCCTCTACCACAACAACACACACAAGCCCTCATTAGCTTTAGTGAAGCATAAATCCACACACCACCATCTCTTGTCATTCTGCGAAGTCATCTGCTTGCCTCAAAGGAAACATTAAGTAGTTGTCAATTCAGAATAGGGCTCACGGTGCCTCGGCCATCTTGACAACATCATTTCCTGCTTTTCAATTTGGAAGCGGCGCTTTTATGACCACGGAAAAACTGTCAAGGCAAAGCCATAAAGAGCGCCTCATTGCACTGAATGTTTTGTTTCAGCAGCTTATGTCCACACCGAAGCCCAGATGAGCTCGAGCTGAAAATATGGATTAATTGAGAATGTCAATCAAATGCCGTCAATCCATACGTGATCGATCGGCGGGCGAGCTGTGCTGTGTGTGAGAGCTGCAGGGAGAGTAGTCAGAACAGCAGATCTGTCCTTGGACGGCAGCGTGGGCAGAATGACTGATTTCTGTTTGACCTCCAGTGTTTTTTTTTTTGGCGGATGGGAATGTGCTCTGCTTTGTCACGGCCCCAAAGTCGTCCACAAATGTAGAATATTTTCCCTTTGACTCTTCACCGAGAGCTTAGCAGTGGAAATATAGATATCCCCTCTGCAAATCCTTAAATGACAGTTACTCCTCCTCTCCAAAGTGAAGTTAATCCCCTCCTCTCGGCCCACTGGTCGCTGTCTGGTACATATTAGCACTGCCTGATCACCGGCACACCTGCCTGCTGCTGCTGCCGCTTCACAATCTGAATTAAAAAATCCGCTTTTATTCACCAAGTAGGTTACGTAAACTGAGAAGCTGGCTCTTCAAAGATAGAATTTATTTTGGAATGTATTCAGGACTCTGGCGATGATAACGTGAGGAAAAACAAGTCGCCTTCAGAGGAATAAATTATATTCGGCAGAATATTGGACTTGAGAAAAATGTGATAAGCATTTCTACCAATAAATAATGCAATGAGCTGATTTTTTTTTTTAAAAGAGAAAATCATATTGTTCATTATCTTGATGCTGCATGTTCAGTCTCCCTTGATATGATGCAGTTTGTTTGATTACACATTTATTGTAATCACCGTAGCGGTTGTCACAGAAACCGCTGAAAAACACTCGACGAAGAAGAAGTGATTGCAGTGATGTATTTTAATAAGATTCCACATGAATAAACATTAATATGTTAATTATTAGTAATAGCAAAAGTGGTAGCAGTAGAAGTATTCTGTGTTTTAATGTTAGCAAATAAAGTTTTTAGGGTTAATTCTTCAATTTTTTTCCATGTTGTTGTAATTAAATTAGGGCTGTCAAATTAACACGATAACGTGTTAATGCTAAAGCTACAGTGAAGATACTGGCATCATATGAAACTAGAAAAACCTAAAGAATCCATCGGTACCAACCATGTCATACTAGCTTGTTGCGAAGGAGGTTAAATAATGCTCCCAACTTAGGGAAAATTTTGGCGACGAAAAACTGGAGTGGCCATTTTCAAAGGGGTCCCTTGACCTTTGACCTCAAGATATGTGAATGAAAATGGGTTCTGTGGGTACCCACGAGGGTTTCTGGACAATATTTGTCATTGTTTGGAGTTGTTAATTGATTTTCAGTAATAAATATATACATATATTTGCATAAAGCAGCATATTTGTACACTCCCATGTTGATAAGAGTATTAAATACTTGACAAATCTCCCTTTAAGGTACATTTGGAACAGATTAAAAATTTTGATATTAATTTGTGATCATTTGCGATAAATCGTGATTAAATATTTGAATCGACTGACAGCCCTAGTCTAAATGTGCCACACTGAATCATCACATTGGTCATAGGCAGCTTCAATTAAAACCACTCTGTGTTGAGTTGTTGTTATTACAGCACCTTTCAAATGGTTCTGATGGTACAATATAAGGGAGGTAGCGCTGATCTGATGATTATTCAGTTTTTTTTGTCCCACACTGCAAAGATAAAGTGTCACTTTTTTAGAGTCTGATATAAGGAATCTTGGCCAACAATCTTTGGTGGTTTATTTTGCATTATTGATTTTATTTTCTTTGTACATGAGAAATGATAATGATCGACTTAATACGACGCTCTCAATGCCGCAGAACGAGACGTGCATCCAGTCTCTCTCTGTGTTTTACCCTGTTGCCACTGTAGCCTTTATGTTAATCTGATGGCATTTAACTCAGATTCGTCCTCCAAATTAAACAACAAAATACGTTGTTGGTCCGTGACCTCCGGATCAGAAACTGAGGCAGGTGTGAACTGAGCTGGTGGAGGAAGCGCATCCAGATGTACAGATGTACAGATGAGAGTCAGAATTCCTGCGGTTGCTAGAGGGCTTTGTCACTTGAACATAAACATATGTTTTGGGGCTGTTATAACCAGTTCACCATAGGGATGTCACGATACCAGAAATCTAGTAGTCGATACCAATACCAGTGAATTTCCACAATTTGCAAGCAGTAGTTTAAATGCACTGACATGGTGACATGTCACTGGGTATAGGCTACTAGAGGTGGGACCAAGTCATTGTTTTGCAAGTCACAAGTAAGTCTCAAGTCTGTGACTCAAGTCCCAACTCAGGTCTTGAGTCCTAAACCAGCCATATGCGCTCTTCACCAGATGTAACGTCATTTTAACAGCGGAGTAACTGGATCCAACTAGTGCTCAGTAACGTAACGTTAGTTCTTCATGGTTTTCTCTTGAAACTTGATTGGATGCTGTTGGATTGGTTCAAACAAAGTGGATCTGGGGAGTTAAGTGTAAGATAATCAAATACAAGTCCACTATAACATTCACCAGAAATAAAGAGTCCAGAGTTCAATAATAAAAAAAACCACCACTTTTCAGAGATTTAGCAATAAGCAACAAAAGATAGAAATTCAGTTTGTTCAGTTCGGTTCAGTTTTTCCCCGACAAGTAAATCCTCTTCTCGAACAAATCAATAAAATATCTCTGATCAGTTTTTTCAGTTCAGTTTTTTCCTCCACGAGTGAATCCTCTTCTCGAACATAAAGGATCTCTGCATCTCTGCATATCCCTGCTGCACGGCGCTGTTGTGTGTGTGTGTGTGTGTGTGTATGTGTATGTGTATGTGTGTGTGTGTATGTTTGTTTGTAATAGTGTGTTTTAGTGATATTTTGT
>CAKALU010063284.1:11377-27711 GCA_916700995.1 Hozukius guyotensis | reverse complement strand
ACACCCTCCATGCACATATCCTCCCTCCCTACCGCACACTCGCTCTTTCTTTCTTTTTCTTTTTTTAAACACACACAAAGACCCAGCAGCATTTATCAGCAGCCAGAGTGTTGACAGAAAGTAAACAGCACTGTCTCTATCAGCCGATGTGTATCAGGGCCACAGGGACCCCATTCATTCCTATTATCAGTGATTACCATCACTGAGCGCTCCTCCTGCTCCTGATTTCTATCTGTGCCGGCAGGCCAAAAGATCTCTATCAGACACTACAGTAACTGTATGAACATTCCCATTGCCATCATTTATCACTGTCTATTAATTAGACAATTAGTCGCAGCAAGAGGATGAGGTGGATTGGGTGGGGGATGATGTTAATAAAAATTGGAAATGATTGTTCCTGATAGAACTTGCCTAAAAATATATTTAGCTGTGGACTGCATTTTTGCACCTTTATGTTGTTGCCCTTAATATCTGTATTATTTTACATAGGACTGTCAAAGTTAAGTAAGGGATAATGTACAGCGAGCTGGTCATTGTTGTGAAAGAATCCCCGACAGAGCGATGCTGGTCTCTCATTGCCCTGAAGGGGTTTCTTTCACAACAATGACCGGCTAGCTGTACATTATCCCGCTTATTACACGGCTACTTACTTAAGAAATCAATATTTTGACACAAAAACAGTCCGCCAGAATCCGAGATCAGAGCTGCGCCCATAGCAACGGTCTGTTATACATAGCAACGGTCTGCTATACATAGCAACGGTCTGTTATACATAGCAACGGTCTGCTATACATAGAAACAACGGTCTGTTATATATAGCAACGGTCTGTTATATATAGCAATGGTCTGTTATACATAGCAACAGTCTGTTATACATAGCAACGGTCTTCTATACATAGCAACAGTCTGTTATACATAGCAACGGTCTGCTATACATAGCAACGGTCTGTTATACATAGCAACGGTCTGTTATACATAGCAACGGTCTGTTATACATAGCAACGGTCTGCTATACATACTGTAGCAACGGTCTGTTATATAAAGCAACGGTCTGTTATAGAGAAATTACAGCCCGCAGAACGCCGTGACTAACCAATCAGAATCGAGTATTCAACAAAGCCGTGTAATAAAACAAAATAACGTCTGAACGCAAATTCCTTATAACGCCACTTATTTCTTTATCGCATTAACGCAATCGATCTTCCGGAGGTTGTAGCGGGTTTTAAAGCTAGAGTGAAGATACTGGCATCATATGAAACTAGAAAAACCTAATGAATCCATCGGTACCAACCATGTCATACTAGCTTCCTCGCAAAGGAGGTTAAATAACGCTCCAAACATACGCTAAATTTTGGCGAGGAAAAACTGTCATGGCCATTTTCAAAGGGGTCCCTTGACCTCTGACCTCCAGATTAGTGAATGTAAATGGGTTCTATGGGTACCCACGAGTCTCCCCTTTACAGACATGCCCACTTTATGATAATCACATGCAGTTTTGGGGCAAGTCATAGTCAAGTCAGCACACTGGGTTTCTGGACAATATCTGTAATTGTTTTGTGTTGGTAATTGATTTCCAATAATAAATATATACATACATTTGCATAAAGCAGCGTATTTGTCCACTCCCATGTTGAGAAGAGCATTAAATACTTGACAAATCTCCCTTTTATGGTACATTTTGAATAGCTAAAAAATATGTGATTAATTTGCGATTAATCACGATTAAATATTTTGATAGATTGACAGCCCTAATTTAACAGTTTAAAATACATAAATGCAATACGAAAAGACAGGAAAGAATGTAATAATGCAAGCCTAAATGGAGCTGAAGCATTATAGGAGTATTGTGTACACTGAACATAGAGCCGTGGGGACTACGGGGATCCAAGGCTAACTGCTGGCCTAGGATCATAAATGAATTACTTTCAGCGAATGAGATGGATAGTCATGCTTGTTAGTGAAACGCTCCCTCCACTCACCTCACAATATCGCATAAATCAATCAATAGACAGGGTTTGCACATGCACTGTCTCGGTTTTTTATGCATGAATGTTATAAAGGTTGCTACCGGTCTCAAGGCAATAAATATTATTTTTTTGCGTGATGCAACGATTGGCAACATCAGACATCATTCAGAGCCATCTCAGAGACCGACAGTGATTATCCCCGACAGAGAGTGATAAAGAGAAAGAAGGTTGAGCAACAAATATGGGAAGATTTCAATTAAAAAAGTGTTTGCATGTACGATAGGTATATAATATTCAGATGTTGTTGAGAGAACACTCTGACAAAACACCACCTGTTGTTCACAGCTGCATTAACACACACGCACACAAAGATGTGCATTAAGTCATTTAACATTTAACAACTTCATTGACTGATAGTCTTTTCTCTTACATTACAATGATCGTCCCACTTTTTACCCATTAGGCCTCCACATCGAGCTCGCCTTTACACAAACTGCTCGTATGATTACATCCATTATTGTCGAGGCCAGAGGAGCCCATGTGTATTCATTATTATTATAACTGTGATACAAGTCAGCATATGGATCAAGGGCACGCGGCTCTTTTATCCTCTTAGACAGCACTTAGTGACAAATATAAACCACATAGATGTACACACACACACACACACACACACACACACAGATACTGTATGTAGACATAAGTCATGATCTCTATTCCACCACTATTTTTTTTCCCAGAGGCCTTTACTGTCCCCTTGAGTCGGTTCCTCTCTCTTCTTCTTGTCGTTCTTTAACAGAGACTAATGGGGGAGATAAAGACAAGCTACAGTGGGGAGGGGGGGGGCATGTCAATCCATCTCAATAAATTACGTAATTAGCGTTCACATCTTTTTCTGCTTCTTGTTGTTTCAGTTCGATCAAGGTTTTTCAACAAAAATATTCCCAAAGTATGTATTCTTTTGCATTTATTCCTGAATTATGTAAAAAAAAAAAAAAAAAAAAGGACCAATGACAAAGTTTGTGACCCGGCTATTGTGGAATTTCTGATCCTCAGGTTAACTCAGAGGCCCCGGAGCAGTTGGTGTCTTACACAGAAAGTTTATTGAAGCTTGATCAAGGAGCCTCCACATTGGTGTGTTCTCTCTGCGTGAAGGCCTCACAACTCTCCCCTTTCTCCCTCATGGTGCTCAGTGTTTTATCGTCATCATGTTTTGACTTGACGAGATTCCTCTGACATCTCTGTGACCCTGGTAGCGACCGGCTCTATGTGGCCCTGCTACAGACACAGCTGTACAGATAACGGCGGTGCCCGCTAGGCAGGAATCCAACCCAGTGATGTCAACACGAGGGACACCTTGACGCTCCGACCAAGGCAAGAGAAGTAGTTAGAAAGAATCCACCCCGGTGATGTCAACCCGAGAGACACTCTGAGAGACACTCACGACCAAGGAGAGAGGAATAGATAGAAAATTCCATCACACGTTGAGATCAGTTGAGGAAATACCAAGCACTGCCCACCAGCCGGAGCAAACTTCCTCTATTTACAGCTAAACGGTACACTACAAGATGTTTCTGACAACATTTCAGGAGAGAAATAGGCATTACAGTAACGGAATATTGATTCATATTTGATCAGCGCTGCCTAGTTTGACCGTTTGATCGGTTGTTTTCCTCCGGTCTGTGAAATTTTGCAGATGCTGTTAGGAGCACCGGAGGACAGTCCTCACTCATCTCGTCCAGGGGTCAGCAAACCTTTACTATCAAAAGAGACATTTTTGGCCAAAAAATAAATAAAAAAAATAAATCTGTCTGGAGCCGCAAAACGTATTTGAGCCTCATAATGAAGGTAATACCGCTTATTAAGTGTAATGCAGAGAGGACTAAAGTGCAAAACGAGAGGCGGGACTTTGCAGAATCGTCTTGAGGAGATTTGAAGCTCTTTTCAGCTTCCAGTGTGTTTGTTCTGGAAAATGTCTTTCAATTACTTTTTTTGTTGTTTGCTAATTTTTCGCCGCAGAAAGCAAACAAATCTGTCCACGCACTATTAAATTCTCCATTTTCCTCTTAGATTTTTCTTTATTTGTGGATTTGGAAACCTACTGTAGCTAGAGGGAACTCAAGACGAGCCAACGCTGCTGAGGATCAGCAAAATTAAAGGATAAGTGTCGGGCCGTAGACGTACGTAGGCTACGACACGCGGTTTAGTTTACTGAAATGTTATTTTATTATTCAGTGTAAAGGCTATAGGGATGCACCGATCCCACTTCTTCAGACCCGATAGCGATAGCGATACCTGGGCTTTTGGTATCTGCCCATTGGTATCGGTGCATACCTGATATAGGCTACACATTTTTGCAATTGGAGAATGTAAGAATCCCTCTAGGCCTACAACAATAATTAATTAAAGTTAAAATGTTAAAAAAATAACCATTATTCATTTCTATATAATCTTTTGTCAAAGCCACAGGGAGCCACTGGAGAGGGGTTAAAGAGCCGCAGGTTGCTGACCCCTGATCTAGGAGTATTGTACTGTACTGTATACATGACACGGATTGAAAAGCGTGTATATTAATCTGCTAGTTTATAATGGATTGTGATCCACACTATTTTTAGACATCTCTGTCGGCTGTGACTTAATCTGAACAGACACAAACACAAACACATAGTGTAACACACAGACACTCTAACACACGGGGGGTGGGGGGGGTTCAAGGGTTAACAAGCATTACATTCACGGGTCATAAATACAGTACGAGATGGGAGGGACGAGGCTGGAGGGATTTATGTAGCCATACTGTAACATCCATCCGTCTGTGTCTATCACTAATACAAATAATGGCTGGACTCCGGCCCAACAAATGGCCACAGCAGATGGACAGAATGAAGAGACATAATTGCTGTGCAAGCAGCATATCTCTATATACTAAAGACATATTGAAATACAGAGGATACCTACTATTGTTGGCCTTGAAGGAGGTATTGTTTTCAACGGCGTTGGTTTGTCTTTCTGTCTGTCTGTCTGTCTGTCTGTCTGTCTGTCTGTCTGTTAGCAGGATTACTCCAAAAGTTTGTGATGGATTTGAATGAAGTTTTTTGGAGGGGTGAAGTGTGGTACAATAAACAATCCATTAGATTTTGGTGGCGATCATGATCATGATCCGGATTCAGGAATATTTTTAAGGATTCCGATCAGCCTGAGCATTAAGACCACAGAGTATAACACATGCGCAGTGTAACTGATGACGCGTTGATGACGTGTGTGGATGTGTGGCGAGACTCCGAGGTGCGGCGGGAGCTGCTGGCCGTCCGCGGTGAGAAAGAAAAGAAGCGGTAGATGACGGGATGAGAGACAACGTAGTGTAACGTTATACAGACATAACAAGGCTGCAGAATGAGAGAGGCATCCGCCAATACGTTACACGGAAACACACCGTGTTACTAACAAGCCGACCACCTCACGGTACCGCCAGCTGTGATCTGTTTTTAAAGTCACGCGTTGGCGGAGGTCTGCGCTCTCCGAGTGCCATTCTAGTTCTGTTGTTTTATTGCTGAATACAGATTTCCCGTGATGGCAATAGCCTGGTGTTTGTTGCACTTTGTTAAAGCAGCAGTGGGTAGAAATGGAGCAAATTATTTATATCACTATATCCTGACAGTAGTGCATGAGACAGGTAATCTGAAAAAAATCATGTGCCTCCGTGTCCTCCGGTGGCATCCGCAAGATTTCACAGACCGGAGGAAAACAACCAATCAGAGCCGAGCTGTAAAATCAGAAAGTTTGTGACCCGGCAGCCATGTTGCGATCAGTTGAGGAAATACCAAACACCGCCAGCCGGAGCAAACTTTCTCATTTTACAGCTAAACAGTACACTACAAGATGATTCTGAGAACATTTGAGGAGAGAAATAGGCATTACAGTAACAGAATATTGATTCATATTTGATCAGCGCTGCCTAGTTTGACTGTTTGATCGGCATTTGCGAGTGATTGACAGCTGCCTCTGTTGAATGAACAGCCAATAGGAACGCTCTCTCTCTTTCTGAAATGACCTGTGATTGGTCATAGTCTCCCGTCAACAAAAACAGAGCCATGAGGAGGTGCAGAAGTCTAGTTTTCTCTCAGAACACTTGAATTACAATATGCTGAAAGATTAAATTTTGCCCAATGATTCCAAAAGTATTCCGCCTACTGCAGGTTTAAAGTTAGAAACACAAATGTTTTCTCGCAGTGATGCATTAATAAGCTGCAGTGAAAATAGCATCTACAAATTGTGCTGTGTCTTTATGATTACTATCTCTCCCTATTTAGCTCTGCTTTTTATATCTCACATCGTAAAGCTTCCTTCTCCTTCATTCCAACGTTCACTCTACGTCGGTCCCTCTCGACCTTCGCTCTCATCATCATCACACTCGCCTCCTTTACACCACATCAACCCCCCCCCCCCCAGAGTGTGTGAGTGTGTTTGGGATGCTCGGTGCATCATTTCCCGAATGACTTGACCTCAGTAAATGATAAAACGAGCTCTGACAGAGAGAATGAGAGATTTAAGTGCATTAAAGATGTCGTGATACTCGAGAGACTCCTGTCATTCTCTTTCACTTTCCCTTTTCCTCCTCACCCTTCCAATGACCCAGAAGTAAGAAACATGATATTTAAATGTGTTTTTCTTCATCCTATGTAGATCTATTTTTTTTGTCAGGTAGAAAACATGTTTGCCCTCCTTTTTCCTTCCCCCCCCACGTGCTCCACCCCACAGGTTTTTACAACACAGAATCATAAATACAAAGAGGCAGCCACTCCCATCACGACACCCAAGAGAAATCACTTGCCATTGCAATGCGTAGCCTCAGAGCCCCTGCCCTTTACCTTCAATCCTCCTCATCACAGGAGAGATCCTCTGAGACAGTGGAGGGGGGTGGGGGGGACAGCTGCGTGATCCAGCCCAGGAGACCCAGCCTGGCTTAGTCTATCCTGGCCTTCATATGCATAAATGATCCCAAAAGGCCGAGGCCACATCACATCATGCAGGTTGCATAAACCTTGCGTTGCTCCGGGGGCACCCCCTCTGCATTTCTGTGTGACAGTGGTGACATGCCGACTTAATCATGCTCGGCTCAGTGATTTCAATTTAGCTCAAGTTGTGTCCATATGATAATATGAGAATGATTTTATTATGCATGCTGGGAAAACACAGCACATACTTATGACATAGTAAAGGCAAACATGCGTACACGTAAAGGAATACGCATGAGCAGCTCTGATTAATGTGGGCACACAAGCCTGTTTTCATACGCATCAATGCATGCTTGCACGCATGCGCACATGTATGTGGGCATTTACATTTACAATGTAATCTACTGAAATGTGGCCCACGGACAGGGGTTAATTGTATACTGACGTAATGCAACAGCGCTATCTTCTGTCCAGAGGATAAAACTGCAGGACTGCAGCAAATTGACTCGGTTGTGAACAAGTGGTCCTCTCTGTTTCTTCTCTTCTCTTCTCTCTCTCTCGTTTATCTGGTGGTAAGCTGCTGATTCATCTGGATCGATAATCTCTTTCATCTGATCCAATGAACATGTCAATAACACTTGTGTGATTGCATCTGTGTGCGTGCAGTCTTTTGAGCCGACTAAAAAACACCCACCCACACGTACACACCGCGGCTGCGAGCCTGAGGTTTCTCTAACAATATGTCAGAAAAATGCCTCTTTCAGCCCACGTCTTCTCTTTCCTCCCTCTACTTTTCCACTCTGCTTTCTCTTTATTCCTCACCTTACGCTTGGCCTTAATTTACTTGTGCTTCAGCCACACAAACACACACACACCATTCTCCTATATTTTTTCACTCCCATTTCCCTTATCGCATCTTTATTTCTCTCCCCTCCATCTCCCACCCTCTGTTTCTGTCTGTCTCCTCATCCCTCCCTTGGCATCTCCCTCCTCCTCTCCCTGCCTCCGTCTGACGTCATAGCAACCGCAGTGTAAGATCCAGGGCTTGCTTGACAGTGTCCATCATGCTATCAAAAATGACGAAGACAGCCGGACAGATGAGCGCTGGAGGAGGTGGCGTAGGGGGGGGACAGAGGTGGCAGAAAGGGACTGGACCACGCCCACATCACTGTGGCATGTAGGGTGAACGCTCCATTGGGGGCTATTTGCCCAGCAAGCTGTGGGCAAGGTCGGCTTTAGGCTGCAGCATTTTTAATGATAGTGACTCACTCTGGCATGGTGCAGCAAACTGAGCATGCAAGCAGTGCGAGAGAAGAGTGGTCATACTGATGTGTCACAGGGGCAGAGGCAGAAGGGAGAGAGAGACTGAGGGAAGGGTATGTAAGGTGAAAGAGATTTTAGAGAAAAGGACATACTAACTTTTGTGTCAGTGGCGAGAGGCAGAAGAAGGTTGCAGAGTGCAGGAACTTACTGTTGTGTAAGTGTAATAGGTAAAAAAACAGAGTGAGACATTTGCATTTTTAAGGATTATCGACTCCTCAGTCAGGAGGCAACGTGTGTTTTCATGCACACACACATTTGTAAAAAAAGAAGAAATTAAAATGCAGCCTCTCGCTGTGCAAAATGTGCAGCTCCAGCATGAAAGTGCCAGCTCCTGTCACGCATGAATCATCTCATAGATAGGAGAATAGCTGATCATGTGGTTCTAATGCCCATTTAGCCTGACTTCCACTAACTAAAGTGAGATAACACATGGGCTATACTGTCCGCCTAAGGCCAGTTTGGGCTATACAGGAGCACACCAGAGTTCAATTATAATACTTTATCTTAGGTGTGTGTGTGGAGGTGGGTGTGTGGAGGTGGGAGATGGAGGCTTGTGGGGGATGTAATTATGGGAACATACGGTGTTACTTTCAATGGGTTGAGCTATGACGAATGTGCCAATGTGAAAAAAGCTTCATTGCACTAGAGACATCTTGTGGAGCAATCGTGTAAAAGCATTATATGTGAAACCGTTTTAGAGGAAATTCAAGGTTTGACTCAAAATAATTAAAGGGATGAAACTGGTCTTCATTGTCGTGACTAAAAATTCAATGATGCCAAAACCAAATTTATTTCCAGTAAATGAAAATGAAGTGGTAATATTTGTGTAAAGAAGATGGATGTAAGTTAGTCTTACTTCATCAGAAACATTCTGTTAAGACATTTTTAATAAAGCTTAGAGAAATGCAACATTTGAGTGCAAAATACTTTTACGATTTAAGTTCAATTAACTGAATGGAATTCGTACTATTAACTAAGTTACCTTAACAATAAATACTTGAGTTCCTTGGACATTTTTTTCCCAGCTTTCAGATGTCGTACACCACTTCTATGTGACATCTACTGTTGACCTGCTATCTCTCCCTAAATAAATAAATAAACTTTATTTGTATAGCACTTTTCCAAACATAGTTACAAAGTGCTTTTTCATAAGTTAAAAAAGTGCAAACATCAAGATAAAAAACAATACAGAATAAAAACATAGGCCAAAAAATAAAATGTTGAACATAAGACTTAATAAAACAGTGTGTACAAAAAGTCAGCAATAATGACATTTAAACAAGGGATTGCTATAAAAAAAAAAGGCCTTCCTGTAATGGTAGGTTTTGAGGCGTCATTTAAAGGTCCCATATCGTGCTCATTTTCAGGTTCATACTTGTATTTGGTGTTTCTACTAGAACATGCTGTAATGTTAAAAAAAAACTTTATTTTCCTCATGCTGTCTGCTTGAATATACCTGTATTCACCCTCTGTCTGAAACGCTCCGTTTTAGCACATTTCAATGGAATTGCAACGGAATTGCGTTGCTATGCAACAGTTTGGGTCCAAGTTTACATCCTGTCAGCTGATGTTATTTACATACACTGCAACAGGAAATAAACTGGGACACATTTAGAATGTTTACGTTTAAAACCGTGTAATGGTCTAAATATTGTATATTTGTGATATCACAAATGGACAGAAACGGCTTGTTTCAAACGCACAATTTCTGAATACGGGGCTGTGTGTATTTCTCCGTATATTGAGCATTTTGATAGTCTAACAGTATTTATAAAGCACTTAAACCTGCTTTATAATATTAAAGACATGAAAATCTTACTTTTTACAATATGGGACCTTTAAAGCCACAGTTTCTGAATACGGGCTGTGTGTATTTCGGCATGGATTGAGCGTTTTGATACTTTAATGTTATTTATCAGTATTTATATAACACTTAAATCTGCTTTATAATAAATAAAAGACGTGAAAATCTCACTTTTTACAATATGGGACCTTTAAAGATTACATTAATTAATTAAAGATCATAAAATAAAATTTAAATACAGGCCTACAGCTTTTTTCCTCTTATTGCCAGTTTATTAGGGACACATCCTGACATGATTAAAAACATACAAAATAACAAATACACAAACAACAACGGTGTTTTGTTGGTGCTCCTGATTGGTGATCTTCTATAGTGCATCGTGAGTGGTGTGTGTGTTTTGTGCTGTAGTGAATGAAGAAGAGGAAACTAATGAATGAATGGAACAACAATAACGTCGTGTTCCTACGTCATCCATTCCTCCCGCGGAGGGATATCTTCAGTGAGACGTGTAGTTCCGGGATCTGGAACTACTTCCCAGGATGCACAGGGAAAAACTAGTGATGGGAATTCAGGCTCTTTTTAGTGATCCAGAACATTTGGCTCAGCTCACCAAGAAGAGCCGGCTCTTTCGGCTCCCAAATGGCTCTTCGTTTTACCACTTATGCCTTTTTATAATTCAGCCAAATTTAGTGCTGTTTTTTTTATTAGTATATTTGCGCATATATCACTTAAATTATTCAATATAATAATAATTTATAATAATTTCCTGAATACCATAATTTTACATGCTGCTTCGTTTCCGACAGTCACTCATCTTGTCTGCTATTCGTGCACCGCACCGCATCGCACTCCTCTCTCTCTTTCTCTCCTCCTCTCCCTCCTGCTCTGTACCTGTAGACCGTCAGCGCGCCTTGCAACCTCGCCCCTCCCTGCTTGATGGTATGTGCAATATCGTTGATGCAATACACACCTCAAGTGCAACTACCTTTGTTTACATTTATTTATTTATTACATCTACCCTATCTGTTTTACAAGTGCAATTACCTCTGTTTACATTACATCTATTTTTTATATTTTATACTTCTAGTGTAACACTTCTCTTTATATTTATTTATTACATCTACTTTACCTGTTTTATTTGCTTTATAACTGTGTGTGTTTTACCTGTTATATGTTTTATCTGCCTCGTTTAGTCTTGTCAAGTATTTGTTTTAAAGCACTGACCAGAAGTGGCAACTTTGAATCTCGTTGTATTTAATACGATGACAATAAAGCTTTCTATTCTATTCTATGATCCTTGTCTGTCATGACCTGATTGGTCGCACGGACGTCATTAACACAACATTCAGTAACAGTCAGTGCATGGAGTGCCCTTGGCGCGGAGAGGATCATCCTGTCATACTACCTTGAATTAATTAAAAAAAAAAAAAAAAAACGGCTCTCGGCTCCCATCGTTCACTTAAAGGAGCCGGCTCAAAGAGTCGACTCGTCCGCTACCGACACATTAATAGGAAAAGCCCGTAGAGCGGTGGAGGGATACAGCGGAGGAACACGTCGCTAGCAGGTTAGCAGGTGCACAACGCAGAGAAACCACTAACAGGAGCCTGAAGAGGAGGATGAGGATGATGGCATAACATATGGTGGTTTATCAACGACAGAAGACACGTTCAACACAAACCGTAACCTTGAGCTTTCTCTAGAATAATGTCACGGTGAGTTGAGCTACAGTAGCAGGCTGATGTCAGCCATGGTGTTTAACTGTTAGCTTAAAGAGAAGATAATGTCTGGCTAACAGCTGACAACTAGGGAGTGATAAAACGTTACGTTATGTTGGTTAATATTAGGAGTTTTATCATGCCTTATTATAGTACTGCACTGTGTAGTAGATATCTGTAAATAAACGTGAATGTAGTCGGTTAAATGTGTTGCCATTGAACCGTTTAAAGCTCATTTTATTGTCGTTTGACGTCATCTGACGTCACCTGGGGGGGTTTGACGTAACGTCAACGTCATTTCAGCTGAATAATGAACGTTTAGCTTTCGCACACACACTTAACATGCAAGTAATCAGAATACTTTCATAGCACCTGGAGTGATATGATGCTTTATTACGTGTTGGGTTTAATGAACTACCGTGCACAACATTAGCTTCTAATTTAACTGGTCTGGTTTAGATGCTGCAGTTTACATTAAAACCATCTTTATGGTACACTAAGGGTGTAGGAAAAAATGGAGTATTGCAATATCCCAGCCAACTTATGCTGGGGGTACCTGGGTACCAAGTGGGTATGGGCCCAAAATGGGCATCTTATCTGGGGCCCACTTGGGTCAACTAAGTTGGTCCCACATGGGCTCCCCATGTGGGCTACCTGTTTGGGACCTAGTTGGGTCACTACTGGGAAATTAGTGCATGGGGCCAACATAGAAACTGTGGACAAACCCACTTACAACCCATATTTCAGCCCATTGAGTCCCCATGTAGTTCCCACATAGAACTTAAAGCTGGGACCAAGATGGGTCTTGGGTATGTTGCCCAGTTGGGGCCCACATAACACCCAGTGTAATCCTGCATGGATCCATCCGGGCAATTGACATTGGGTCATTATGGAAACCGCGGACAATCCCATATAGGGCCCATTTTTCAGCCCATTTAGTACCCACATGGGCCCCACATACAAATGTTGGCTGGGATTATGTACACTTTTGATTTTTAATTGATAGTTTACATGCTTAATTTTATGCATGTGTAATTGAAAACATATATGCAAGTTAAATACTTTATAAAATAGACCAAGTAAATGCATAATATATGCAGAGTTAACACCATTCTTTTCATTTCCTCTCATCAGTTAAACAAACTGAATGTGCACTAAAGAAATGACAAATTCTATTTTGTATCTGGAATGGGTGTTTTTCTTTTCAATTTATTTTTATTTTCATTGTGTGGTTGTATATTAATGTGTATTTATTTGTGTTAAAATCTTTGTAATGCTCATCTTTGTAGAGCTTTTTCCTGCAGGTCGTTACTCTGATGAACACTTAAATCAGTCATATACTGTCAGAAAATATCGAAAATATCAAGTATTGCGATTTTATGTTTTGTGATACTTTATCGATTCTCAAAAACACTTTTCAATCGATAGTTAATCTTTGCATGTAAACTAAGTCAATACTTGGAATACAATATTGGATGGTACAGGGACTGTGATAAATGCAAATTGCATGAAAAACTAATAGTAGTTATTTTTAACTTAGATTTTATGCAAATGGTGGCGTGTTCTTTATACTATGACAGTTTTTTTTTTTTTTTTAATTATATTAAAAAGTAATTGCAATATATCGTAGGGCTGCACGATTATGGTCAAAATGATGATCACAATTATTTTTGATCAATATTGAAATCACGATTATTTATAGATTTTAGGGACAAAATATTTTTATTGCAATTTCACATTTAAATAAACAGAGCGCTGCTTTCACTTCCATGTTGTGCTACATTAAACCGTCAAAAACTCTAAATGTTATCCTTTTACTTAGTGTTATTATAGTCATCTGTGGTGGTTATTTGCATAAAAACACACAATTCAAATGATTAGGAAATAAGTTATTGTATTTCTATTTAAATATTTGCTTTGTAAGAGCTGCTTAGAGCTAGTGTTAGGAAGTTAAACAGGTCATATTTCTCTCTCTAATATCTATTTTATATTGCTGTGTGGATTGAAGTTATTAGTTAGGATATAAGTTTCTCGCCAAAAACTACATCTTACAAGGTTACATTTGAACGCATCATGATCGCGTTATAATTTACCTTTGCCCAATACTCCTTTGTACTGAGTAGAGCTTGAACACACCATGATGTAACTCAATGGCAGTAGCTGCTGATTGACAGTTTAGGAAGTTTTCTAATAGCGGAGCATTTTAAACGTCACTATCGCAGTCGATCATGTTCATTTAATTATGGGAAGCCCAAATCGTGATCGCGATTAATATTCAATTAATTGTGCAGCCCTAATATATCGCCTAGCTTACAGTATCGCAATATATTGCGATATATTGAATCGGAACCCCTGTATCATGATACGTATTGTATCGTCGGGTTCTCGCTGATACGCAGCTCTATGTTACATGTTAACATGTATTGCTCGGCTGTGTGTGTAACCAGGAATACCAAATCCAGATGAGTCACTTGTTGCTGCTATAGAATATGTAATCTAATGTCTTAAGGCCGGTTACTAATAAAGCTGTGGTTCTGTAGACAGATCAGCTTTAAACTAGAATGACCAAGAGCTTTTATAAGTTGTTTTAAAGCTCCTTTCACCTGCAGATTGGTTTTCCGACCTGGAATTTGGAGGGGTTTTCCAGTATCGTCTCATTTCCCTGCTTCTTGAGGAAGTGACATTCCTGTTCACCACAGTAGCACATGCCTCTGTCTGTGTGTGCACTGAGAGTGTGAACGGATAGATGTGACGTGTGGCTGTGTGAAAGAGAGAGAGAGAGAGAGAGAGAGAGAGAGAGAGACGGAAACACACAATCTGTCATTATTCAGACAGAGCTAATTTGGCGAGGCACGAGCCGGTAATTCTCTGCCATACGTGGCTGCTTGGGTGGGCGTATTCATGAGAGGGGAGCATGAGTCACTGTTGTTGTGGTCACTGTGAGGAACAACTGGAGGAAGTGTTTGGGTAGTGGGGAGGGGGTGTAAATAGGGCAGCCCAACAGGGCAACTCCGTTATCAAGGTAAACGCTACTGGTGTAAAAGGAAGGGTTTTGCCGTGCACACACTTGCCCTCCCTGTCTGTACAGCAGGATGTTACTCTTTGCTTTTCTTGCAGCAGGGTGTTGACCAGTGTGTGCAAACACAGGTGAGCATAGCCGCACCTCAACAATGGAAAAGATCTTCTTGTGTTCAGAGTATAATAAAAAAACATAACCTATTATAGACCCAGCCAGGTCCTCTCTGCTAAGTCACCAAAAGTGATGGTTTTGGTTTCATCATAGTGTCTCTGTGAGTTTCATATGATCTGTATTGGGTCTGTGAGATCATATATACATTTGTAACACATTTGCAGTCTGTATCGTGGTTGCTGTCTCTTCACTATCTCTGGTTGTATTTGGTCATTGTGGGAAATGTTGTAAATCAATGAGCAGGACTGCTTTATGGCAATATTGGACTTTTGAGGTCACTACTAATATTGGAATTTGATAGACAGGCGTAGTAACAGTCACAATGTTACTGACGCTGGGGGTGAATTCTCTGAGGTCTTACCTATCCATAGAGACCAAGGTCATGCATATAGACCTGGTAGTTGTGGAGCTATTCTTGATCTATGTTGGGTCTGTCTGTCTAGGCGAACCACATCTTCCGGCGAACCACATCTTCCAGCACCCCTAGGGCTTAAGATGTGACCATCAGGATTATATTTATGTAGATTAACTAACTGATCAATGAGCTAATCGTTTCAGGTTTAACTTTTGCTTCCATCTGCAGCAGATTTCCGCGGTTAGATTGTCAGTGTGTGCAACAAGTTTGCAGGAGGGGCTCAAGTCAGTCGTGTTGCTTTTTCTTGGCAGGTGATTGATCTGTTTGTGTTCTTGTAAAGGGAGTCGCTCCAAAATCCCAGCACTCCCCTGAGCTCCACACAGAGCTAGCCTGAAAGCACTTGGCCATCCTCCAAACCTCCAAATTGATTTCTCATCTCTCTTAAGTCCTAAATCCCTCTTCAGATGCTGCAAGCCTGCTGCTGGAATGAATCATTTTGGCAGGGTGCTTGCATGCTGGTGTGAGCCTCTTTTTTAGCAGGTTACGGTTGTTGTGCTGTCGTGTCTGCCAGCGTCTGTTTGTGTGCGGTTTATCAGTGCTTAAATAGTGTCCCCTATCAGGATACTTAATAGGAACGTGGAAGCAAGATGCCATGACCTCTGGCTCTTTACAAATAATAGGTGTTGACTATCCAGTAATCGGGGGATTGTGATTATTCTGTGGGCTCAAAACGTATATTTGGACAGCAGCACATTCGTTGTGGGTATTTTGGATCTACATTCTTTGGCTGACTTCCAGTTTTGATGTGTGTTTATATGCAGCACATGTTGAGTTTTCCATTTTATTGATATGTTGGAAAAACTCTATAAGTGGTCAGCCTTGCTGAACTTTTGCAGACAGAAGAATACTGACTGGAAACCGATGGAGTGCCTACTCCGGGTAGGGAATGAGTCCTTACCCCAAGTGAAGGAGTTCAAGTACCTCGGGGTCTTGTTCGCGAGTGAGGGGACTATGGAACGTGAGAT
>CAKALU010063282.1:11579-26550 GCA_916700995.1 Hozukius guyotensis | reverse complement strand
CAGTAAATTGTTTGTCACCCTTTCTTCTCTGCTGTAGATGCGCTCCTTGGTTTAGACCTGGACTGCCGAAACCGAAAAGGAGCGTACCAATAGCTTATGTAAGGGGGGTTCCCAGAGAAGGTACCAAGTACGGTAGAGTTGGAGGGGTGTTTTGGGGGGTTGACAATAGGTAATGTAATTTTAATTAGTTTGAATAATTACTTGCCTCAAAATGTTATATTAAATGTTTTATAATTTAACTATAAATTATGTCCTATTTTTTGGACTAGATATTATTATGCTGTTGTTTGATTGATTATTAATTATTATCAATTTTACTTAGTAGGATCCAGCTTCAAAAAAAGAGGAGGCTGGAATACCTGGAGGGGGTTCAGTGGAGAGCAAACCTTTGATGAGAAACAAGCTAGATTGGAGAGCTGCAAGGGCCCAAAATTTAAAGGGGCATAGCCTATGCTGTATCTTTATATATTTTTGTCATTTTGCTTATTATTTTTCATTATTTTTGAAAAACCTGTTTCTTGGATGCCAGGCCTGCACTGTACATATTTTTGCACTGGATTGTTGGTTTCCACTATTGTTAATAAATACACCTGGACTGCTTAACTGGATTTTTTCTCAGTTTTTACGCCTTAGCCACTCGGCCAACCTTACAATACTGATATATGAAACTACAAAACCTAAGGAATCCAATGGTACCAACCATGTCATACTAGCTTGTCGTGAAAGAGGCTAAATAACGCTCCAAACTCATGCTAATATTTGGCGAGGAAAAACTGGCATGGCCATTTTCAAAGGGGTCGCTTGACCTCCGACTTCAAGATATGTGAATGAAAATGGGTTCTATGGGTACCCACGAGTCTCCCCTTTACAGACATGCCCACTTTATGATAATCAGCAAACTGACACACTGACAGTTGCCTGTTGGGTTTGAGTTTGCCATGTTATGATTTGAGCATATTTGTTATGTTAAATGCAGTACCTGTGAGGGTTACTGGACAATATTTGTCATTGTTTTGTGTTGGTAATTGATTTCCAATAATAAATATATACATACATTTGCATAAAGCAAACATATTTGGCCAATCCCTTGTTGATAAGAGTATTAAATACTTGACACATCTCCCTTTAAGGTACATTTTGAACAGATATAAAATGTGCAATTCATTTGTAGTAAAATGTAGTGTCATTTTTGTGTTATTGTTTTTTTTTTGGCCAATTTTTAGTTAAATTCTCCCATCTTGTTTGGTGGGGACACACTGATCTAACAGGTTTCAAGGCACTTGCACAAAGAGTGCACACTCTACAATGACATAACAACATACAATCTCATCAAAAGAAACAAATAAAACCAAAATAAATGTTCCAACTTATCAGTCACAGATCTTCACAAAATGGAACTCTAAACACTAAAATTGTTGCAAATTATCAGAATAAATATAGATTAAAATGTAGCCCCCCCCCTATGCCCTATAACCACATGGCTGCAGTAAAGAAAACAATTAATATAAACTATGAGATTATGAATAGTATCAAACTATTTTCATATTTTTCCTCTCATATTTTAAGCATGAAGAAAAAAAAACTGTCTTACAGTGTCCTCAGTTTAGAAAGGGGTTTCAGGACCTTGGACAGTGACCTTTACAGCGAGAGTGAAGCTGCTATAAGAGGACATTAGTGTCCAGCAATATCATCTGTCAGCTGCCTCAGCTTTGAACCTCTCATTTCCTGTACAGCTACATAACTACATTACACATGAGCCTATATCTTCTCAGCAGAACTGTGCACCGTTACTAGAGAAGTACAGACCTGGTGCTACAGTATATGTGTCTTAAAAGGGGAGCTCCATTGATTTTGTATCACACATCCATGAATTCGGGCTACTTGCAAGAGACAGACAAAGAAAGAGTCAAAAGAATAGTCAAAATCAAAACAGCAGATGGAGAGATATCCTGACTTTAGTCTCTAGTATGGATCATAAATTTTTTAGGGCTGTCAAAGTTAACGCGATAATAACGCGTTAAGGCAAATTTATTTTAAGGTTGTAGTGGGCTCAGTTTTAAAGCTAGAGTGAAGATACTGGCATCATACGAAACGAGAAAAACCAAAGAAATATAATGGATCCATCTTGCTTGTCGAAGGGGGGTTAAATATCGGCAAACTTACGCTACATTTTGGCGAGGAAAAACTGGCATGGCCATATTCAAAGGAGTCCCTTGACCTCTGACCTCAAGATATGTGAATGAAAATGGGTTCTATGGGTATCCACGAGTCTCCCCTTTACAGACATGCCCACTTTATGATAATCACATGCAGTTTGGGGTAAGTCATATTCAAGTCAGCACACTGACACACTGACAGCTGTTGTTGCCTGTTGGGCTGCAGTTTGCCATGTTATGATTTGAGCATATTTTTAATGCTAAATGCAGTACCTGTGAGGGTTTCTGGACAATATTTGTCATTGTCTTGTGTTGTTAATTGATTTCCAATAATACAAACTTTTAAAGTTCCAGCACTAGACATATAATTCATCAAAATATTGTTTAAAGTGCAACAGTCAAAACAACATAATAATGTAGATCAGATTTGCATATTATATTAGGGCTGTCAAAGTCAACGCGAAAATAACGCGTTAAAGAAATTAGTGGCATCAAAACAAATTTGCGTTAACGCGTTAACGCAACGTGTGATTTTTAGGTTGTAGCGGGCTCAGTTTTAAAGCTAGAGTGAAGATACTGATGTCATATGAAACTAAAAAAACCTCATGAATCCATCAGTACCATCCATGTCTTACTAAATTGTTGCAAAGCAGGTTAAATAACGCTCCAAACATCCGCTAAATCGTGGCAAGGCAAAACTGGCATGGCCATTTTTCAAAAGGGTCCCTTGACCTCTCAAGTCAGTGGGTGGGACTTCGCCTCTCTATTGTGACAGTGATTCTGACATTTGCTGCCTTCAAATGGTCATGTCTAGAAGGGAGCCCACAAATTGCAAAATCTGATCTAAGTTCTGCAAAAACTTGCAAAAATTTGCAAGAGTCACTGCCCGATGACCTATCCTAACCATAACTATTCAAGATCAATGCCTAACCTTATCTATCTCGCAAGAGTTTCCCTAGTTTGCTGACTCCCTTATAGCCACCACCCCTTGAAATAGGGTCGTGTTTACTGTGTTCACAAGAAGAGTCATGAACGTCCCCCTCTTGTGGTATTCACAACCTCGTAAGAAATCTTCTGAAAGCTCAGAGTTCACGAGTTGTGACGTGTTTTCTGACGTTATCATAAACGGCAGAGGCCATGGAAGTACATTCTTCGGTGGATAGAAGTTAATATTTTGCAATGTTAGTCATACAGAGTTTTTCTTCGTAATTTTATATATACTAGGGCTCTCAAAGTTAAGACGATAATTTAAACAAAATCGTTTTAACGCGACTAATTTCTTTAACGCATTAACGCAACTTGCGACTTTTAGCTTGTAGCAGTTTTAAAGCTAGAGTGAAGATACTGGCATCATATGAAACCGAAGGAATCCATTGGTAAACATGTCACACTAGCTTGTCGCGAAAGACACTAAACAACACTCCAAACTCACGCTAATTTTCGGCGAGGAAAAACTGGCATGGCCATTTTCAATGGGGCCCCTTGACCTCTGACCTCAAGATATGTGAATGAAAATGGGTTCTATGGGTACCAACGAGTCTCCCCTTTACAGACATGCCCACTTTATGAGAATCACATGCAGTTTGGGGTCATAGTCATAGTCAAGTCAGCACACTGACACACTGACAGCTGTTGTTGCCTGTTGGGCTGCAGTTTGCCATGTTATGATTTGAGCATATTTTTTATGCTAAATGCAGTACCTGTGAGGGTTTCTGGACAATATTTGTCATTGTCTTGTGTTGTTAATTGATTTCCAATAATAAATATATACATACTTTCGAAAAAGCAAGCTGTTTAAATATTCAATAATTGAGAAATATCCATTTAAGGTACATTTTGAACAGAAAAATGTGTGATTAATTTGTGATTTAACTATGGACAACCATGCGATTAATCGTGATTTATTATAATTCATTTATTATTAATTAAATATTTAAATTGATTAACAGCTTAATACATACATTTGAATAAAGCAAACATGTTTGCCCACTCTCATATTAATACGAGTATTAAATACCTGATAAATCTCCCTTTAAGGTACATTTTTTAAAAGAGAAAATTTGCTGTTTTAATCGATTGACTGCCCTAACACTTATGCATACTGTATTTTGTAACATACTTTTTCTGTCTCCAAGCCCAAATGAAGACAACCCTAATGAGATCACTATGACATCATTAGCGCTTTTAAATTACATTTAGATAGGACATTGTACTGTTTTCACAGCCGAGTAGTTCTAAACGACTCGTAAACTGATTTTTGTGTCTAAAATCTGTGAAAGGAGCCTTTAATCCACAGACAAGAAACTTTTTTCACCTATTTGTGAAGTTTCATTTAGATTCCCACACTCTAATGAACTCCTCGGTCTGCCTCTTTTCTTTTTTTTTCTTAATTCATCCATTATTAAATGTCAGATTTGATCTCATTAGCGGAGTCTCCACGACACACAGCAGCTCCGTGTTAGCTGTCTGACACAGCGGGTGCGGAAAGGGCAGACAGCTTACTGTCACAACGTGGCTATTAAAACATCAGACTCTCGGCTTCTCGTTTTGGTGTCTCAGTTGCCTGTGTTGTGCAAAAAGAAGAGACAAGAACAACCTAAAAACTACACATCCAACTCGTTAGCAGTCTCTTTGGCATGTTTGCTGAGAAATCAATTTATACAGTAGGCTATATCCCTGGTGTTTGCTCTAGTTGTGTACTTATTTTGTCAAAATTGTAATTACCAAAAAGAATACATTTTATTTTAGTCCATGTTTTTTAACAGCGATAGCGTCCCATATGTTGCAGTTCTCTAGTGAGCTGCTTGCTGTGACAGTCTGCCATCACAGCTAATGCTAAGTACACTTCCTCTTTTGTATAAAGGAGGACCAACACAGCACTCAGTCTGGGCTGCCAATGACTCAGCAGGTGTTGAAATAACATGAACAAAAAGGACATCAAGTGGGAATCACTGCTAATGATAGCAAAGCAAGCTAGACTAACTAGCTTCCATTCAGACAGAGGAAGCTAGTTAGCCCAGCTTGCTAGCTTCCACTTTCCAAATGGAATACCTGTGTAATGGGTGTCCCCAAATATGTTATGTTGTAAAGGAACAGATGGCTCAAATTGCTAACAGTTGCTAACACTACATGAGCCTCAATGTTCGTAGGCAGTTCAGTACCAGCTCATTCCATATTGCCTCGAAGTGTCTTTTCAAAATAAACTTCAGTGTTCACAGGAAACCTACAGTTTCTGCTCGTTACATGCACAGTTTCTTTTCAAAATAAACTTCCAACATAGGTTTACTTAGCTTTTAGATTTACTTATGCAACAAAACTACTTGGTTAGGATTTTGGGGTTAAAATAAGTATGTTTGTTACGTAAAATAAGTATGCTTGTTATGTAGCTGGCGTTAGTGAAGTGCTGAAGTTACATAACAAAAGTAAGGTAAAATACATCAACGTTGACTTGGTTTCACATGGTACACGAACAGCGGGCTCCTGGGTGAAAGTCCTGTGTTTGTTTGACTGATCCAACCTCCCCTCCAGCCCACCCTACACGGTCTTTCTCGCTCTTTATACTACATCAGTTGCTCTGACGTAATAATGACACGGATGGGTTGCTAAAGGGTGCCTTGGTGCGTCAGTATCATACGCCGAGGGGCACTGACCAAGCATCGGCATTTAGGTTGAGAATTGGATTGCTTGAATATGAGTCAAATGCTGCCATGGGAAACATCCACCAAGAGGCTTGAAGCTTAGGGCGTTTTCACACCTGTAGTTTGTTTGCTCTGGTCATTGTTACAATGTCGCATATTGCCTCGAGTTTGGTTTGTGTTCACACGACAGCAAGCGGACCAAAATTTTGGTGCGTAAAGAAACTGCTCTCTAATTGGTCAGAATTTCCATGCTGGAGTAAGTAAACAAAGAAGAGCAGACTTCCAGAACGCAACAATGGAGGAACATTTAAGCGGCTTGATCTTAGCCCTGGTCATTGATTTTTTTTAACTCATAGCAATTTTTCACTCAAGGCAAACAATACAGTTTGAAAATGAGGCGCGGCTGCGACTGGAAAACAATGTATTGATACACTGGAGTCGTCGAAGGAGGACGGAGGAGGAGGCGTGCATTAACCCTCCTAAACTGTGACATGCTCATCGGCCGAAAATATTTCCGAAGATCCATCAGGTATGCCCATGGTCTTCAACACATTGACGTGACGTTATACCTGTTTAGTGCTGATGTGAATAGCAAGGGAAAGCATTGTTTTTTTTGTGAAATGTTGTCTGGTGTCTAGTGTTGACATGCACAGTGCAGCTTGCTACCACAGCTGGTTTAATCTAAAAAGGCGCAGTGCTTTCTTCAGTTGGGCTGGATCAAGGTCAGATCATGTTCTCACCACAAACAAAGCGTACCGAACCGTACCGCAGTTCGTTTCGAAGAGAACTTAGACCACCCCTTCAAGGAAGTCTCGGTTCGCTTGTTTTGGTGCGCACCCGAGTGCGATTGCTGTGTTCACACCTGCCCAAACGAACCACACCAAGAGGGTAAAACGCTCCAGGGTTTGATTCAACCAAACTAAACAAGGCAGGTGTGAATACGCCCTTAGACATGTTTTCCGCGAATATGTCCAAAACCGTTTTAATCCTCAAAACAGTATGTACATAAAAGCTACCGTGTCATTATACTTTATATTTTTATACACAAAAAGTCCTCGTGTTCCACCAGAAGCATGCATATGAAGAAGAACATACACTCCAGGAGCACGGGGGGGGGGGCACTGAATGTAAACAACTACTGTCAACCGGGTACATTTAATTTGCTCGCATGTCTGACTCACATCGTGTAACACAATCACTGAGTAACACTGTTAGCTTACCAGCTCATTCCTTTGCTGCAAAAGCAAACACATATCCTAATCCTGCCCAGCCTACTGTGGGACCATGAATCCTTGACTTGACCTCCACGGTGGAATAAACAGGTAGAAAGCTTTTCTTTTCACTCCTCACTTGCATTCCACAAGCATGTGTGATCACTCCTGAATTAAACATACACCAGTGAGCTCTTGCAGAGATCCAACAGGCTACGCCTAGCAGATAAATCCCGGTCCAGAGATGTGTGTTTTCCCTCAAGGCTTAGTTTATTCATCCATAATTCCTTTAACCTCAATTAGACATCTGCTGACTATGAGAGAGCACATAAACGGCTCTAAACGAGCCAGATTGTCTGCAAAAGTTGAATAAAATGCAGTGTATCTGTCCTTGAGGTCTCCCATTCACTGTGGAACAATGAAAAATAAAGCGCTGCATGGTGCTGGTGCTCTTAATTTAGGCTATGTGGTTATGTGGAGCATTTCCAAGAACAGTTGAAACAGAATAGAGACTATTTTTACCCTATATTGTACGTGAGTGATACAAGCTGAAGCCCTTCTATCTTACTGCCTGTCTGTAGGCAAGTAATAACAAAACCGAACTTTGTTTAAAACTGCAGCTACCTCTGAATGTGAAGTTCTGCAGTGGTTAAGACTCCGACTGGGCTAGAATTCAATCCCTTTGTCTCTGCTCCTATCCTTCTTAACCTCCGTGGTAAACGCCCATATAGCGCCTCGAACAGATTTGGACTTTTTGTACCATTATCTCTGAATGTTAATCTGCTGAACTGAACTGAAATGGTAAAAATGGACCACATATTCCTCCACTGTGCAGAAAAAGAGAAGAGTGTTATTGTTAGACTATACAAGCAGTTGGTAATAGATCATTTTGACTATAAATAGGCACAGTTTCAAAAGAAAAAGGGATCTTTGGGACCATGTTTGCTTTCCATTGTGATCACTCTTTTCATGAGATATTATTCTCAGAAGTGTTTGGTCTCTTTGAAACTGCTTAATTAAACAGTTCTGAATAGCAAAAAAAAAATATTTCTAAAGTACATGGTCACACCAAAGCATTGAAGAATGTGTCATTAATTCCAAGCGTTGGAAAAAATGTTGTGAAAATTAATTTTGGATATAATCCAATGCTGTCCTTCCTTCTTTGGCGGAAGTCAATACTAACAGTCTAAAGCCATGCCAGCAGCTGTGCAAGTATGTGCTTAAATGCAACTGAGGATGATGGGAATGTTATTAGTTTTGCAGGTATTTGGTCACAAACTAAAGTATTGGACTCATTCAATTTTGAGCTGATGATGGTGCTAAATGAAAAGCCACATTATTACCAAAGTTTATAGAGTTGATCCTGAAGGGTACGTGAATGTTTGTACCAAATGCCATGGCAATCCATTGAAATGTTGTTTACCATTTTACTCAAAATAACTTGAACCTCCAACTCGTCAAATATTGCAGCTTGGTCAAACTACGACGCTCTACATGGCCGTAGTTATGACGCGAGTAAATGGTAAATGGACTTGCATTCATATAGTGGCTTTCTAGTCTTCCGACCACTCAAAGCGCTTTATACTACATGTCAGTTTTCACCCATTCACACACACATTCATACACTCATGGCAGAAGCTGCCACCTAAGGCACCAACCTGCCCATCAGGCTCTAATCTCAAATACTCATTCACACACTGATGGCACAGCCTTCGGGAGCAAGTTGGGGTTAAGTATCTCGCTCAAGGACACTTCGACATGTGGATTGGAGGAGCTGGGGATCAAACCACCAACCTTCTGATTGGTGGGCAACCCGCTCTACCTCTGAGTCACAGCTGTCCCAAAAGGAGGGAGTAGAGGAAGAAGTCAGGTTAGGTATTATCCTACACGATAAATTGGTGTTTAAGTCTGCGTAAGGAGTAGATTGGGATGGATGATCGGTCCCAAAACAAGACGGTGTTTGTGTCCAAAGTGAAACTAAACCTCAACATTGACTTATTTTAAGTTACGTAACATCACCATGTTGCTTACGTAATGTAGCCTACTTAACTATGTAACAAACACTTACTTTAACCCAAAACACAATATTTTCCTAAACCTAACCAAGTAGTTTCCTTCGAAGACGTAAATTTATTTTGAAAATACAGTGTATGCATGTAAAGAGCGGAAATTGACACGTGCGGGGGTACCTAGGGCGTCATATTGATGCATAGCAGGAGAAAACAGGGCATTACCAAATTCGTAGTGGCAAATTCCATGGCCTTTTATCCAATAGTTGTGTAGAAAAGTGGTGGACCAACCAAAAAGACCAAAATTGCCATCCATAGAGTCACACCATTAGCTTGGGTATAAACCCTATGGCAAAGGATTAATTTCCTGCTTTTTTCCTCCTCAGGTAGAACTCTACATGTACAGTATGGAGAAATGATCTTAACGAACAATGTGAGGAACAAAAAGGTTTCAATAAACCTTCACCTAAAGTTAATACGACTGGCTGATGCGTACGTATGTTACAAATTTGATAAAAATATCCCAGACACTGGCACTTAATGCAATGTAGTCAAAGGAACGCTCTTTGACTCTTTCATTGCCTGTATATCACACAATTGAACAGCTGGTGTCAGTACCTTCCCTTAGAACTAATAATTCTCAACATGAATTTCTAACCTTAGGATCTGATCATGAGCCAGAGAGTAGAAACCAACCATCTTTATGTGGGCGGATTAAGGAAAAGGAATAACTTGTTCCTTTGTATGTCAAGATGAGCAAAGAGCAAACTCTGGAGGTCCGTGAAAGGCTACCTTTGTGGTTGCTTATATGATGTCTGAGCTCACTTGACCATGACACACTGCAAACAGTCTGACAGAGCCAGGGGAGATACTCCAACTCTGACTGTGGTGAAACCTCCTCCCATGTTTCCAGAGAGTCAAAATGTGTACTACCATGCTGTTATGTTTGGAGGGGAGAAATGTCTGAACAAAACTTAATGAGGAAGCTAGGACTTCAGAGTATGCCAACTCCAATGTCTGGGCTTTCAAATGGTATGACTATAGGGCATTTACACTAATGCCGGGTACACACTAAACAAGAATCAAGCCGATTTTGGGCCCAATTCCTCCCTCCCGACAATCGTCCGCAAAACCCTGATTTTTTTGATGGTTCTAAAGATTATCTAATGCATGAGCTGATGCACGAGCTAATGCAAAACCCAAAGCATAAACTAGTAATGAGATGGAGCTCAGAAACGGAGGACCAACTTATTAATTTGTGGCAACAACACAAGTGTTTATTTAACGTGTCTCCATGACTTCATCCATCCATCCTTTGTGAATTTTCAGTAGAAAGTAGTGCAAAAACATCGCTAATTCTTCCTGCCTGTCGCCCGCTATGTTTGTTTACACTAAAGTCATGTTTGGTCACGAGACATTTTGGGATATTTCCATTTTTTTTTAGTCAGGAATCTTGTTGTTCATGAATGAATCTCTTCGTGTGTGGTGTGCTGTTTTGGCCAAATCGTTGTTCACCACACATATAGAGGAACAAAACTGTTAAATTTAACATAACATGAGTGGGGTCTCTCACATCTTCAAAATCTGTTAAGATGTGGTAAATCTTTTAGTGTGGACCAGCCTTAAATTAATCCATTGCGAGAGGAAGAACTCCAGAGTAAGTTCAACACTGGGACAAAACCACCAAACCCACAAGGCAGCTGAGAGCTTTCTCACTGTGGAGATTTGAAATGAACTGATGGGGACTTTTGATTTGGTTGATTTATTCTAAGTGACGTAAGAGAACCGAATAAAATCCCATCATTCGTAGATGTACTGTCCATCCTCTGGCACACATTGCTATGGCTACAAACAGGACTGTAAAGCTCTTGTTTTGAGGAAATATGCTAAATGCGGAACATGCTCTCTTATTAAGGTAATTATATGTATGCATTACTTACAGTCAATAGTGTAAACTGTAATGCTTTTGGGTGATTGACTTCATCTACTCTTATCCAGTTCAGGTGAACAAGGTTTCTTTAGGCAATGACAGTCTATTATCATATGTCATCAAAACGTAATGGATTCATAAGACATCATCCATTCAAGCAAAAACTCCCATTTTCCTTCTCGTCCTTAAAAGTCATCTATTGTCAGGCTTCTATTTTGCTCTTCCTCCAAAAAAGAAACTTCCATAATTCCCCCGACTCTCAAAGGGAAATAAAGAAAAAAACAAGAGCACATTTGTTTACCAGATGAGCAAAGTTGGCAGCTTAGATTGTTTAACATCACACTTGACTCTTTTGCATCTTTTTAAGTAAAAGTAGGAGCAACGAAAAATGGTGGATTTAAGTACAAAGAGGTTGCAGCAGAAGCAGAAGAAGAATGGCATGCTGATGCTGTCACCTGTCAATCAGTGTCAGCTCAGCCAGGATTTCAGAGATGGTTGAAGGCATTCAGCACAAGAACAAGAGACAACCTATGGGAGTTAAAATAAGGACTTTTCACTCTTATTTAATTTGGTTATTATTTCAGGGATTTGTTTGAGCAATTGAGCAATCATTTTTATTGCATTTATATTGTATCCTATGTTTAGTGAGGCCCTGTAGAAGTATTAATGTACATGCCACGATTATGAATGCATTAATAGATGTGAGAATAATGACCTGATTTACTTTATTAATTCAATCTTTCATTTACTGATTTGTAATATGTTTCTTTTCATGCATACTGTAGGGGTAAAAAACCCTCATCCATCCATCCATCCATCCATCCCTGATTGATTGCCACCATCATTGTACTTTTTCAGTGAGGGTCACATGCTGTAACTGTATGTAGGTCCATGCACACACATACACATACATAAAGGGTGTATAAAGGTTTAGACCACTAGTCTCAAAGCCCCCAGATATATAGGGATTGTGATATTCAGCCATTTCAAAAGGTGAGACCTCAAAACCCTATTATGACACAAAATAGCAGCCTATCCTCAAGAAACCGGAGTTCTCTTTTCTCCAAATGACCCCATATAATCACTGCTGATGAAGACCATGAGATGTGGTGGAAAGCTCAGGACGAAAAAAACACTAGTAAGTGGACCTTGCTGTACATTGTTTTCTGTCAAACTATTATTTCCAAAGTCTGGAATGAACTTTCACATGCTACAGAAAAGCACCCAATTTGACAGTTATCAGCTCATTAAATGTGTGTTATCAGATGTTATAAGCCTCATAGATGTGGATCAGTAGGGGCCTGCTGCACCTACTATGTTGTAAAAGTGAAAGCGAAACTTAAAAGCAACACATTCTAACACGTACATCTGAATGAAACATTATGTTCTGAACACAAACAAAACAACTTCTTTAATTTTAGGCAACAAAAACACTTAGCTAAGTTTACGTAAAAAGAATATGTTTTGGCTATAGTCGATCAATTAAAATATTTAATTGTGATTATCGCATGATTGTCCATAGTTAATCGCGATTAATCGCAAATTTACCTCTCTTTTTTATTTGTTCAAAATGTACCTTAATGGAGATTTGTCAAGTATTTAATACTCTTATCAACATGGGAGTAGGCAAATGTGCTTGCTTTATGCAAATGTGTGTATATATTTATAATCAATTAACAACACAAAACAACGACAAATATTGTCCAGAAACCCTCACAGGTACTGCATTTAGCATAAAAAATATGTTCAAATCATAACATGGTAAACTGCAGACCAACAGGCAATAACAGCTGTCAGTGTGTCAGTGTGCTGACTTGACTATGACTTGCCCCAAACTGCATGTGATTATCATAAAGTGGGCATGTCTGTAAAGGGGAGACTCGTGGGTACCCATAGAACCCTTTTCACCCCTTTGGAAATGGCCAATGACCAGGTTTTCCTCACCAAAAGTTGGCTAAAGTTTTCGAGCATTATTTAACCTCCTTTGTGACAAGCTAGTATGACATGTTTGGTATCAATTCCTTAGGTTTTCTAGGTTCATATGATACCTGTATCTTCATTCTAGCCAGATCGTTGCATCCAGAACATCCATTTAATGACCTGATAACAGTCTAACCGGCTGAGAAAAGCATGCCATCACCATTCATCTGTAGTCTCCATCTCACATCTGTTAATAACACACTCATATATTCATTTTCAACCTGGTCTCATATACTATATAAACACGTAGCAGCCACTATTTTGATTGCCGCCTCCTTCAACATGTAGGTATGTGCCGATATTTGTACAAAGTGCAGTCAGAGCTGAGTAAACGGTGGACATTTAGCCTTATGATGAGTGTGAAAGCAGAGGCAAAGCAGAGGTGGCTAATTCATGACGCATCCACTGTTGTTCCTGAAGCCATTCATTTGTTCATTGCCTCCTTGTACAAACAGGCAAGATTTAATGCAATGCAAAGAGTGCTAAAACTGTTACAAGCCTGTTGTGGAACAATACTCTTAAGCACAGAAGAGATTTCTTAATAGGCTTACAATTACTGAAACACTAAGCTTCTATGGTATCAGTGTGGTATTTTTTTATCTAATTAGACTGGGAGATGATAACCACAATCATAGATATCTTTCTATTTACAGATTCTACCCTATTTCACAATAAACTGTATATTTTGCATTCATACCCAGGCTTCAGCCATTAAAGTTGCATGATGGTAAGCTGAACCCTTTTATTGTGGTATCAGGCACCTTCTGACGAGAGCTTCCAGTCAATTCGGCACTTCAAAATAAATCTCCTCGCAGACAGCCCATGTCAAAAAACTCTGGCTGGTCGCTCATGAAAAAAATAAATAGCTCTCAAAGAATAAAAGCAGGTTATGAGCCCTGCGCCTCATTAATGTGTAATGGCATGATGTAAACTTGGCACAGCCAAAACAGTGTGGCGCCTCCATTGTTTTTGGTGCGTGTATTCCCAGTCCACAGGGCTTTCTATTATTTATAACAGCCTACATCCAGACTGCAGCGACTGGCAGTGGATTTGAGTGCTGGGCATGCTGGGAAAAAGGACAGATGACACCGCTCTGCTGCTGCTGTTGTTGTTGTCAAGCAATCTATTGTACAGTATACTGTTGACACGCTTGGTCTCCCTACTGAGGGAGGATGAGTGCCGAGAGACAGTCAGCAACCTGGTCCATACACTATATTTAGGTTTAATGTGTATTGGGCTTCCGCTTGACTAGCACCTGGAGCTTGCCTCTCTCTGTCCTTCCTCATGACTGAAATACACTTATAAACTACATTTATATCATTATACATACGTCTCTGTGCCATACTTGCCAACCATCCAGATTTTCCCGGGAGACTCCCGTTTTTCATTGTTTCCTCCCGGGTCAGATTTCTCCCATATTTCTCCCGATTTATGACACATTTTTACACCTTTTTTTTTCCTTTTCGTTATCTCAGCCTGTTTCTGGCACCGTACAGTGTGTATAAGCCCTACGTTTTTCCTCTCAGACAATAATACAGCTACATCGAATGTCGTTTCCTGGCGAAACGGTTTGAGCTGCGCTCGCCGCTGGGTTCAGCACACAATGTCACTGCATAACGTTTGCTTGATGCATCAAAAAGCCATTGTGGTGCGGCGAATAGCTATTGGAAATAATGGGATTCAGAGCGCAGTGGTGCCATTGTCGTGTTGTGTCTGAAAGGACCCTCAGTGAGAGAAATGGAGAGTAAAAAATAAGCATAAGCAAGTATTTTCCCTCATTCTAGATGAGGTTTGATTGCACTACTGTTTTATTTACTGAATTTTTCACACTAAGAAGAGATCCAAACTAGTATGAGTACAAGTATGGATGCAAAATAAAGACCTGCTATCTGGACAGGAAAAAAAGCCCAAAGTTTTGTAGAAATATATTCAACGTGATTATTTGCATTTGAATGAAAATGGGTTCTATGGGTACCTACGAGTCTCCCCTTTACAGACATGCCCACTTTATGATAATCACATGCAGTTTGGGGCAAGTCATAGTCAA
>CAKALU010063281.1:8023-31255 GCA_916700995.1 Hozukius guyotensis | reverse complement strand
GGGGGCGGGACTTCCCCTCTTAATTTAAGCCAACAGACAAATCAAAGCAACATGCTTCCACATCAGCAGTTGGAAAATAAAACTAGACGTCGGATTATTATGAGCCCTCTCACAGTATGTACAATCATATTTTGTTAATTTCCCCAAAAATGGAAAAAAACAAACTAAGAAATACAACCTATATACCCAGAATATCTCCACAACCAAGATGAAACGCACTGGACGACCTGCCTACAGTGTGGAAGAGACGCACAACGCTCCTCTGAATGATATAGTATTCTTTTAAATTCTTTTTACAAGGTCTGCAGCCCTGTCACAGAGACTTAGGTCTCAGATTCTATTCTAATTGGCTCTGAAACATCTTTGAAACCTGTTTTATCTGTAGCTTGATGCAACCTGCGGACACCCTGAGCGGCAGAGTAAAAGATGAAATGTGGCTGAAGAAGAAAGGAGCGAGAACAAGAAAAACTGTGGAAGGAAGGAATGGAAAGTCAGCAACAGCAGATGCAAAAACTAACACAAAAAGGTTCATGGCATGGTGAGAAATTTGGAAGGATTGATGAAACAGGACATATGAACAAAAAAAGGGAGTGAGGAAGTGTGTGTCTTCCATCCAGCGCCTGAAGAGGACAGAGAAAAATACCTTGAGCAAACGCAGCCTGTTTGGAAGTGTGCGTCCTCACAGTCGCTGATCGATACCAACGGCTTCTCAATTCTGCCGTGCAATGAGTTCTCAATAAAACCGGTGAACGGGCATTACGCCCCCTCCCTCCTGTTGCTGAATCCAATTCCGCAGACAACTCCAGCCTTGCCCCATAATGGATTCTCCATTTCATAGGCTTTGGCTTGTGTTCCTATGGCGCTTGGTTAATATTTCAGCCCGCTGTCTCTCTTCCCTGCACAGCCCACTTTGTTGTATTGATTTATTTGTGCATCCCCCCCCTACATACCACCTCTGTGCTGGGAAGACAATCTATTATGGAATTTAATACCTTTCAAAGAGCTCATTTTAGTCTTTTTTCTTCCTATTTTCTACAACATGACGGGGAGATACAGTATGGGCAAGGCTGAATAGGAGTGGTCCAAAAAGGTGATGTCATTTATCCAGCGTTATCCTCCAACTAACAACAGGGAGTGTCTGGTTTTCTTAACGGTGAAAGGCATCCATCCAACCAAGAACTGCATTAGAAAGAGTTAAATTAGCAGTGGCATGGACGCAGACAATGCTGAGACTTCCGTTTCCTGCTCGGTGTTGAAGAAGGATGCACGTCCACAGATGTGGAGGAGGAAGCCTGAAGCCAGGACACACGGCTGCTATCCTTCCTGTATCCTGCATCCTACGCCGAACACCTGCTCTGGTCATTAGAATTGCCGTTTTTCCCTCACATGCACACGGTGATTCTGAAAGCTGTGTAAACACAATATAGACTAAAGATGAGGGGATGGAACTTTAAATGTAGAGTTCAGTAGGAAGACCATCTGTGAATAAACAGCTGGAAAACCCTTTAGACCAGTCTGAGAGCTGTTCAGGCCCTGCTGGTGTCTCTATTGGATGTTATAGTGCAACAAGCACTACAGTGGATTGATGGAGACATACAGACAGATGACAAATTAAAGGAAAAGTCTGGAGAAATGAGTGGAGAAACATACCGAATGCAGATCCTTCCCTACAGGTGTGTAGCATGATACAGTTAAGCAGGTGACATTGTGTCATGCAATGTTAATTTAGTCAATAAACACAAGAAATATTCACTGCTGACGTCTAAAAATTAGGTGAATAACAATGACAAAATGTGTCACAGTTTTCGTGAAAGACGCACAAATGAAGTAAAGCAGAATCCTCCGCTGCACAAAACTGTATCTCTTCTTCAGAACGGATTTAGCTGCTTGCCCCGTTGCACTTTAGTGAGAACCATCTTGCATTAACGTTATGCCTCTAAGTGATAGATTTTATTGTCCCTAAAGGGGAAGTTTGTTTCCACAGCGTGTGCATTAAGGCCATGCCAGACTGGACGCGTCAGCAGCTGAACTGCTGAGTGTCTCTCACCTGTGGCATCCACACCAGTCCGCTGCTGCTGCCAGCCCTTTCTTTCTTTCTACATAGAGTTTACCTTTCAAAATGGCCATTTAGATTTATTTTAGACAGAAAAGAGTGTGCTCATTTGTAAATAATAGTCCACAATTAAAAGATGGTACTTTATTCATTCATGGAGCCCTGCCAATCACTGCGTTTACCGTCTGCTGGTGTGGAGAGTTATTTCATCTCACGCAGGCGCAGAATGTACGCGGTAGTCGGCTGTCGGTCGTCATCTTCGCGGTGTGTATCGAGTGCAGCTTTTTTGGCCGAGACAAAGGCGGCGTGAGGCAACTCAATGGTCGGTCTTTGTCGCCGCTAGTTCTCCGATGTCGGGTTAGTGTGTCTGGGTCTTTAAAGTTGTAAGACCTGTCAATCACAAGGTAGCCCCGCCCTAAAGCATCCCCTGCTTTATGGTCATAATTTACTAAATGAACATCATGCTGTATTGAAGAAGACTTGAAACTAGTGATTGAGACCATAAACTCATGTTTACAATGTTTACTGAGGTAATAAATCAAGAGAGAAGTAGGCTCATTTTCTCATTGACTTCTATACAACCGGAGGAGTCGCCCCCTGCTGGCTGTTACAAAGAATGCAGGTTTAAGGTACTTCAGCATTGGCTTCACTTCTCAGAACCGGAGGGAGCCCACTGGTGACCAAGGTACTGTGAAGCTGGCCAAAGCAAAATAGTGACTCATTACAAAGACAGATATTTGAGATCCTTCCAGATACTGGTCTACAGAGATGGAGAGTGGAAGATGAGTCATCCATATTCTTGCATATTCTAGTGATCAGCTTTACGATAAATTCTGTCTGCCCTGATGGGAGTTTCTCTCTTTCAAGATGAGTCACTGAATGGTTTGATGAGTATGAAAATGAGGGAATAATATAATATGGCCTTCAAAGTCATCAGATCTCAACCCAGCCGAACACCTCCGGGAGATTTTGGAACGAAATGTTTGACAGCGTTCTCCACCAAAGCTGTGTCAGTCACAGTCAGCACTTTGTACACATGCAGCTCAGCTTTGGGTCCGTCAGAGGATTTCCAGCCTCGTGTTTAATCCAGTTAACACCCAGATTTACAAACTGACGGATCGGAATAATCTAATTACCCAAAAGGAAACTCCAATTTGTCTCAATTATTAAGAAACTACTAATCAAATTACAGCGAAAACAGGCCATCACAAAAAACCTGACTGAAGAGACAATGACAAATAGATTTGCAATTAGGACAGTTCAGTCGTAATATGATAGACCGTACGATGATTCCTCCTCGTCTCCACGTAATGGTTGATGACGGCTGTGCGTGATAATTGCGTTCTGCAAATTACAGTCTTTGTAAATTAGCTTACAATAGATTGTTGAAGCGTGTGCTGCATAGATTCTTGGAGTCAAACAGGAAGTAATCAGATTGTGAGCGCACATAGGAGGATTTCAGTTAAACTGCACTTCTGATTGCAAATTCCAGGGAACAAATAAATTATCTGCTGCAGATAAAATGTGAATATGGAATAACTGAGGAAGTGCAGCACTACTGTACATACAGCTCAGTTGATAGGCTATATAATGCATCATTAACTCAATGTTAGAGCAACTTCCATTAGTGAGTCATTGGGACTGGCATGCTTTACATCTGTCGACCTCAATCCTCTCACTGCCGAGCCCCAAATACAAGTTATTCTGATAAGAAATATTGTTATTTTTCCTGTAATATATCATTTTAAAGCTCTTTATGTTGGAACTATCCACCAATCAGACCAATATGAAGATAGTTATGAGGGCGTTTTGCAGAGGCATTCAGAATTTGCCCCGTTGTAGCATTAGAGGTCAAAGGTCAAATCCTCTTGACCTGAGTGGCATGACAATGTGACCGATGGATAGATTATAGACTAAGCTTTACAATGATATGTGACTTCATGATATTCTGTGTTGGCTTCCCTCTTTTATACGGGATCTTTATGTAAAATGGCAAAAACAAAAAACATGGAAAAATGATAATGATGGATGATGCCTTTCCAGTTCATTTTTTTCAGTGCATGTATGCACGCTGTATTGATTATTTGACATTTTAAATTATCTTCACAGCATCAAAGCCAGTTTGAAATTAACAACAAACACACCATCAATCAAATATTCAATGCATCGATAAGGTTCGTAGAAAGACTGTTTCCTCCTGTTACTTCCTGCAGCTGTCATGATGTGATTGACAGCGAACAGCGATACATCAACTCAGACACCGAAACAAATAACAGCCTTGTGTTTCCGTTGTTGTTCGGCGAGAAGACTGAATGTCGGCAACTGTTTTTCCTCTGCAGAGAGCAACATGAGCCCTGATGTTTCCAGCTGTGCTGAGACTCCGTGAGGAGGAGTATGAAGAGAATGGATTGCAAACGTTGTACATTATATATGACCCCTTCACTAGAGTGCACTCCTAACTCTACTCCAGGACCTTACTAAACATTTGGTACTGATTTCTCTAATCGCTGCATTGTTGGGAGGACATCTGGCAGAAGTACAGGAGCATGCAGCAGCATGTCCGCTGTAGAGCAGACATAAATCACGCCCCATTGGCAGCAGCATATATCACAACTATATTGCCTGGGCATCGATCGCCTCTCAGACAAGATTGTGATGAGGATTGTGGAAAGGGGGTTGCCTTGATATCCCCAACTACGGCCAAGCAGTGATCTATTACATGGATATTGCCCATTTCTGAGTGGCTCGCTAAAGGGTCAAAGAATATTAATATACATACATTTGATAAGTTCACTTATTTAATGTCTATCTAATCTTGAATGTCTACGAACGGAGAAGGTATAAAGGAGTTGAAAACAACTCTTAAAAGACAACAGTCTGTTTACCAAACTGACGAAGAAGGCCAACACGGCAACAGATTCATCTTTTATCCATCCATCCATTTTCTTCCGCTTATCCGATGTCGGGTCGCGGTGGCAGCAGGCTATGCAGGGAATTACAGACATCCCTCTCCTCCTCCCCAGCCACCCTACAAAGGAAGCTCATTTCAGCCGCTTGTATCCGCGATCTCATTCTTTCGGTCATTACCCAAAGCCCATGACCACAGGTGAGGGTTGGAACATCGATGGACCAGCACCAGCTCCCTCTTCACCACGACGGTCCGGTACGGCGCCCGCATAACTGCAGACGCCACACCGAACCGCCTGTCCATCTCCCGCTCCATTTTTCCCTCCCTCGTGAACAAGATCCCAAGATACTTGAACTCCCTCGCTACCGAGTCATCTTTTAGTGGCGTAAATTCTAGTGAAACCCAAAAAGCCCTTCACCTGTGGTGGGATAGTAACAGAGGCGATGACTGTGGTGGCTGAAACGTTATCAAAAAGGACCACAAAGGTTAAAAGAAATCATGTCCGCTAAAGGCGACGTACAACTTGGTGCTACGAGTAGTGCTCAGAGGAAAACAGGTTGGAGACCACTGAGCCTAACCTGGAGACAAGGTTACTGAAATGATTGTGGTACCTATGAATTCAAATTGTTCTCCAAAGATATGCATCATATATTCATTTTTTTGTTCTCTATACGAACACCAGCGGAATAATTTAATATCCCGGTAAACTGACTAAGACTCTCTCTGGGCTTCAAATGACAGAATATTAGGATTAAAAGAGGAGGACATTTGGGATTTGACTGTAAAATAAAAGCTCTTTTTATGTGTAAAGCAAAGGAGCCGTTGTGTTTTAAGAGGTTCACATTTAAAAATACTCACATTGATTCAAACAGCGTCCTGCTAAAATAAGGACATGAGATATAGTCTAAAGACTCTGTCAGGGTTTCTATTCAGGAATACGAGCTTGAGAGCAGAACCAAAGGAACACGAGGACGGCCCAAAAGCACAAAATCCATTTACTAAACCTGAAACACACACACACACACACACACACATAATACACACACAGTCATGGTGGTTTGTGTACACAAACACACACACACTAAACAAGAAAAGGTGTACTCTGATACACGAGAAGCAGACAGTGGATTCCAGATCAGTGCCAGAGGAGGATCAATGCGTGGTGGGGGCTGGGAAGGCGAAAGCGCTCATGGCGAAGATATATTTAGAAAGGTAGAAGACCTGCGAGTTGGACGACTGCAGAGGAGAGAGAGACAGAGAGACAGAGACAGAGAGACAGAGAGAGAGAGCGGGGGGAGGAAATGAGAGAGAAAAAGGGAAGAGGGGAGATTCTAATTGATTAAGCGAGGTTGAGGATGCACCCAGCTCTCCCCGAGGTGCTCATCGATGCCAGATGCTGCTCACCTACAGCAATTACCTGCACATCTGATATCAACGTCCCACATTACCAAACCACACCAGATGTGGCCTCTTGCAGGCCAACAAGCTGCCACTTGTCTCCCGTCTCGTCACTGAGACGCCTCCTTAAGAAGTCTGTGAAGCTTCTTATAAGAGCATCTGCACAGAGACGGAGAGTTTACATGTTGACGTGTTTGAGATTGTGCGGTCAATTAAAACCCACAGCTGTTCCATTTCTCCTCTGATTCTATAGACTCGGCCCGTAGCATTGCTTGGGAGGATGTGCTTTTTCCGTAGAGGATTTATTTGAGTTATGAACATATGGTGCGTTTATTTATCTGCCTTCCATCTTTGTGTATTTCATTTGTGAGTGTTTAGCTTTAGGACGCTGCAGCAGCTCTGCAACGAGAAGTTAGAGAATCCCTCTGAGTCCAAACATTACCCTCCACCAGCAGATAGAGTTTCACAGCCAAACAACACAGCTTGAGTTTTGTTTTTAAAGTTTTAACAATGAATACAAATTAATACAGCCAAGAGAAGTGAGGAGAAATGCACAGAGGTGCAGCGGTTAGCACAGCAAGAGGGTTCGTTTCTCCTGTACCTGTGGTCGTTTTTACAGACAGATGACTGAAAGATAGAGTCTCTGAGCAGAAATATGCAATCCGAAAAGCTAATTTGAATTACCCTATAAGGCTAAGCACTTTTATAGCAATCCAGACAGCCTTATGGTTGAAGGCGGGGTGGTGATCGACATGAAATTATTACTGCAGAGAAACTTTTTACATCCACCAAATGAAGGCCAGTAGTTCATATGCATGTCTTGTTATCTGTATATTTATGTTTTCTTATTTGGTTTTTCTTATTTCCTCTGCTTTCTTGACATCCTGTAGAGCCATCTAGTGATTACATTTTGCACTTGTCACCTGAGAGTTTATTGGCCTCTTGCTCAGGTGTTTGAAACCATCAATTGTCTGGAATCACCTCGTACTCACAGAAAGGGAAAGCTGTGGTGCTGAGGGTTACACCCTGAAGAAGGCTGTTTGTGCCGCTATACGCTTGGGTTGTTACCCAAATCTGAACATATACCAGCATTGTTTTTAGCATTTCATCATGAAATAGCTATTTGAATAAAGGCTTTTTATTTTTTGCCAGAAGAGTGCCTTAATTGGACTCCCCCTTTTTTGATCAGATAACAAATGATTGAATCAATGTGATAATAATAGAACTCAAAATGTCAAGATGTCCTTTTCAGGATACTGGTTTTGCCTTAAATGTTAAACTTATCTTTTTGAGACCTTTTTAATTCCATCCACACCCTCCGAATGAATAAACATCTTTACAAATCAGTGAGAAAGACTCAAAGAGGGATTCAAGCTGCTGCTAGTGTCCTTCACTTCATTTAGACTTTGCATTAAACATTAGTGTTGAGGGCGCATACATACATATACATTTATACTTTCAGATGTCCACAAAGAAAGGACGGTGGGCCCGCCCACTCAAACACACACACATCCATAAGAGATGGAGAGTGGGCGTGTCAGCGTTGCCAGGGAGAGTGATGGATGAAGGTATGTCTGAGGGCGGGACGGGCCAACAGGGAGGCTGATTCAGATCAGTGACGCCCACTCACCTGCCACAGACACCCAACAAAAGCCACCAAACCCCACAGGCAGATTTGATGAGGGAACTACCGTTTGATATGCAGAAAGAGATGATTGGATGATACAGAAGCTGTTTTACAGAAAGATGTCAGCCAACATCTCGAGCAGGTAAATCTGAGCCCTGAACTGTCCAGGAGGCTGTAGAGCATCCTGACTACAACACCAGTAAAGATCTCCGTCACCCTCCGGTGGTCAAACGTCAACACAACACTCATTTCATGCTTTCTGAGGCACAACAAAGAGCATACATCTCACATTATGTTTTATGAATATAGGTGATAATTACTACACATATGTACCCAAAATATGAAGGTGCTGAATGTTCCCTCTGTAAAACAAAGGTATGCTAAATCTGTATTATAATGACATAAAATCATACATTACATTAACAGTTTTGTACCCCTTGTCATAACCAGTTGATTTATCACTTATGGCTAAATAAAATGGATTTTATTAGTTTTTCTCATTCGCTTTGGCTCAATTCTTATTTTTTTTTCCTAAACAATAAGCTGAACTCTCTGAACCATTAGTTTGTTGTTCACAATAGATTTTAATTTCTCATTCAGTCAAGCAAATTACACGTGTTTTGAAACATGTGCATGCAAAGAGTCAGTACAATAACCACTTGTCTTGCTGATGAGTTGACTCTCATAGTCTTCACAACTTCTAAACATTCGTCGTTTGAGCCGTCACAAAAACCTGTCAGACATACTGTATACACTGATCAGCCATAACCTTCAGACCACTGACAGGTGAAGTGAATAACATTGATTATCTGGTTACCATGGCACCTGGCAGTGGGGGGGGGATATATTAGACAGCAAGTGAACATTTTGAACTTTAAACTTTGTGTTGGAAGCAGAAAAAAATGGGCCAGCGTAAGGATGTGAGCGACTTTGACGAGGGCCAGATAGTGATGTCTAGACGACCGGGTCAGAGCATCTCCAGAACTGCAGCTCTTGTGGGATGTTCCCCGGTCTGCAGTGGTCAGGACCGACCAAAAGGGGTCCAAGGAAGTTGAACCGGTGAACCGGCGACAGGGTCAGACCCGAGGCTCGTTGATGCACGTGGGGAGCGAAGGCTGGCCCGTGTTGTCCGATCCAATAGAAGAGCTACTGCAGCTCAAACTGCTGCAAAAGTTAATGCTGGTTCTGATAGAAAGGAGTCAGAACACACAGCGAGGAGCAGTTTGTTGCGTAAGGGGACCGGTCAGGGTGCCCCGTGCTGACCTGATGTGATCGGTGTATATACATAATTATTTTTTATTTTTAATGTTTTTATTTTTATTTTATTTTTTTATTGTATCTTTTTTTTTAATTATTTTATGTAATTTATCATTTTTTTTTTTTTTTTCTTATTTTATATTTTTAATTTTTAATTTTTTTATTTATTTTATTTTTAATTTTTTAATTTTTAATTTTATTGTATCTTATTTATTTTTATTTTATTTTATCTCATTTATCTCATTTTTTATTTTTTTTTTATTTTATATTTTTCATTTATCATTTTATTTTTTTCACCTTTTTTATTTTATTTTTAATTTTTAATTTTTAATTTTTAATTTTATTGTATCTTATTTTTTTAATTTTATTTTATGTCATTTATCTCAATTTTGTTTTTATTTATTTTTTAATATTATTATTTAGTAATTACTTTAATTACTTATTTTATTATATTTTATTCTGTTTTATTTAATTAATTCTTTTTATTTTATTGTATCTTATTTATTTTTATCTTATTTTATCTCATTTATCTTAATTTTCTTTTTTTTTATATGATTATTTTGTACTTACTTTAACTGCTTATTTTATTATATTTTACTCTGTTTTTTTATTTATTTTATTTTTTTCTATTGTATCTTATTTTTTTTGTTTTATTTTATCTCATTTATCTTAATTTTTTTATTTTTGTTTTTATTTTATATTTTTAATTTTTTTTATCATCATCATATTTCATTTTTTCTATTGTATCTTATTTATTTAAATTTTATTTTATCTCATTTATCTTAATTATAATTTTTTTTAATATTTTATTTAAAAAAATTATATATATATTAAAAATATATATTTTTTTTTTATATGATTTTTTTATTTATTTAATTTATTTTTTTTATTTTTTATTTTTTTTATTTTTTTTTATTTTATTTTATTTTATTTTTTGTCATTTGTCATTTTTTATTTTTATTTTATTTATTTATTTTACTTCCGTAGCCCTAACGGTGGCACCAACTCGCAGCAGCACCGGAGAAAAAGGAAACGCTGGTAAAAAGTACTACCAGCAAATGTGAGTAAAAACCACAAGGAGAAGACCGTGACGTTCCCTCATAGCCTAACACGCATGCGCACTGCTCCTCTCTGCCTATTCTCTCAATGGCGCATACAGTGACGCGTTTGTCCTCCCCTTGTTAGTTTTCTGATCAACATCTGAACAAAGGCCTGCCCCCTTTTTCATGAGGATTTCTCCACCGCCATCGTTACTTTACGTGTAATCACGATTACTAAATCAGATTACTGTACTTTTATTATATTTAAAGACGTCGATAAACAGAGGTTTCCCGTGTCTTGTGAAGTGACGGGGCTCCGCAGAGAGAAACGTTATCGTCTCCGACCAAAACTCCGGTGTCTCCCCTGTTCCCTCCGGCCGCGGTCGGGAGGCCGAGGCAGGAAAAGCCAACACTAGGACCAGCATTGATTCATGGAGTACAGTATACTGTATATACCATTAGCTTACTTCTCTCTTGATTTATTACCTCAGTAAACATTGTAAACATGAGTTTATGGTCTCAATCTCTAGGTTCAAGTCTTCTTCAATACAGCATGATGTTCATTTAGTAAATGATGGTCCCAGTTAGAGTCAGATAGACCATAAAGCAGGGAATGCTTTAGGGCTATAGATGTCAGTATAACATAACATAACATGCAGTATAAAGTCCTATAGATGATCAGTATAACGTAACATAACATGCAGTATAAAGTCCTATAGATGATCAGTATAACGTAACATAACATGCAGTATAAAGTCCTATAGATGATCAGTATAATGTAACATAACATGCAGTATAAAGTCCTATAGATGATCAGTATAACGTAACATAACGTGCAGTATAAAGTCCTATAGATGATCAGTATAACGTAACATAGCGTGCAGTATAAAGTCCTATAGATGATCAGTATAACGTAACATAACGTGCAGTATAAAGTCCTATAGATGATCAGTATAACGTAACATAGCATGCAGTATAAAGTCCTATAGATGATCAGTATAACGTAACATAGCGTGCAGTATAAAGTCCTATAGATGATCAGTATAACGTAACATAGCAGTATAAAGTCCTATAGATCAATATAACGTAACATAACATGCAGTATATTTCCATTTACAGAGTCAAGGTCACAGTTGTTGCTGAAGGAGTTATTTTGCAATCTGATTTGGGATTAAAGCTGGAGCTGTGCTTTAATTATAAACTTGATGCTCGAGGGGTCGAGACGGTGATCGTCCTGCGGGCTGAAGAATGAACGAGACGGGGACAGCGTGAGGACAGATATAGAAAAAGATGTTTTACAAATGAATCAAAACAAAGGAGAAGAAATACGATCCCACATATGTTGACCCTAAATCCTTTAGACATCAGAAACCTAATGAGGAGCTCGGGTTAACAAGCTGCAGAATATATTTCTGACACCTTCTGAAAGAAGCTTTTTCATGATTTCAGAAGAAAGTCAGCTGTGATGAGAAGGACAGAGACAGACAGTAAAGGTGAAAGAAAAAAAGTTTGTCTGTTCTTCCTTTCCCTTTGACAGCTCTGATCTCTCTCTCTCTCTCTCTCTCTCTCTCTCTCTGTGTGTCAGCGTCTGTCGTTTCTTCCTCTTTGTTTTCATTCCACCACAGAGAGATTCCCCCGGTGGTGACTCAGCCTCCTGGTTCTCTCGTTAAATTACCTGCCTTTTGTTTCACATCCTGCAAACCCTGGTTCACTTTGTCCTGTCCGTTTACATCTGTGTGTGTGTGTGCGTGTGTGTGTGTGTGCGTGCGTGCATGTGTGGTGTTTGTCATGCGGTTTCCTTCTCATCATCTCTATCTTTGATCTACAACAAAATCCAATCTGCAATCTCATACAGCATTAAGATTATTTCCTCCTCTCTCTCCTTTTCATTGTGTGTTTCTGCAGACGTGATACGAGGCTGATATGAAACGGATTTTCAGAAACGTCAACATTCAGCGTATCTCGTGGTTTGCAGAAACGTACAATGCAAACATTAGTTCTGGTTTTGGGGTGTTTCCTAAAGATGGCTCAGTGAATCAGGACCAACTGCTGGTTCATGACTCTGCAGACCTGAAACATTGAGCACACAGATCATGGGTCACATTTTACAATAAAGAAAACAGAACTGATGTTCAGGGCCACAGAGCAACACATATTACACAAAAACTAATGAAGCGACGCCAATTAAAGGGACTGTTTGTAACTTCTAACACGTATAAATCATTGCTGGTCGGTGTCTCATGGTCGCTCGCGTGTGTCTACGCTGTTCAAATCAGACTCCAACACAAACTACAGTGAAGCACCAAAACCTCTTGGTTGTATCTAGTGAAGCCCGTCTGTTAAACAGTGTTGGCCGCGGTCGGAGGACGCGGGGGAGACCGTAGCTTTGGTCTCCAGGACCGGAGTCTCTGCTGTACTCTGCTCCTCTGCTCCTCTGCCTGCCTTCACTCACACACCGCGCTCCTTCTCTCTCTCTCTCTCCGCCTCTCACGTGCATGCTGCTCACTCCACACTGCAGAAGAGTTAGTTTAGCTCTGAGAATATCTAGTGAATGTTCAGTGGACGTTTGTGCAGAAATAACTGCTGCAGCTCCTCCAGACCAACAGAGGTTTCCCGTGTCTTGTGAAGTGACGGGGCTCCGCAGACCCCAGACAGAGAAATAATTAGAATTGTCTATTAGCTGTTGGATTGTGCTTCTTGAATGGTATAACTGACATAACAGCCACCATAGAGTGGAAATACTGTTTAAAGACCATCAGACAAAATGTGACACAGACACGCTTTCCTCAGGTGGACAGACGGGTCTCTTACACGTGTTGCCGTGACACCGGGCCGGTCTCCCTGGCCTTTACATTTGTTTGCAAACTTCCTGATTTATCCTTCAACCTGTTCTTATTATTATTATTATTATTATTATTATTATTCGGAGCACGATGTTAGTGAACCAACTCAAGTATCCGACCCGGGTTAAAGTGTCACACAGCACGATATTGAATCCCTTCAACTGCAGGGTCGCTGCTTTGTATACTGAGCCTGACCTCTCACCTCCCCTTATAAATGATCACCTCAATATTACAAACTAACCATGAACTCTTCTCTGCCACTCATAACCACGGAGAGATATCACAGCGTGTCCAAGCTGATAGGATTTATTTCCAGACGCCCCAGACCTTCAGCACGCTCTCCTCCTGGTGAAGTAGTCTCCTGGGAAGACGAAACAAAAACTTGAGTCCCGTTTCTGCAATTTTGGATTTAATCCAATAAACAAACTATGAAAACATACTTGGACCCCGGATGTGTTATTGAGCAGCCCCACTTCCTGGTCCTCTCATGTTGGACTGAGAGCAGACTGGACTCTACAGTGACTCACTATCAGCTGGTTAGCACGCTCATTTCAGTAGAAATCTCTGTAACACAACACCTCAGATGTCAACACTGTAACCTCTTCACATTCTGCTGATAATGTTGAATGTTTTACACATTTCATATTTAATTGCCAGCTGCTCTGACAGGAACAGGAGTGGGAGCTTTAGATGAGATGATTCAGACATTAGAGGATGGGGTTTTGTTGGGTTTTGTCCAACGGAAACAATCGCAGCAGCTAATCTTGTTCTGTCAGCCAAACGCTGAAGCACACAGTGACTCATCAGGAAACAATAAGGCACGTTGTGGATGCAAATAAAGGCCGATGGATATTTGGAGAGCTGGCAAAAAGCATTTGTTGTGTAACAGTAACATGCCCATGAGTGTTCAAACACACACAGGAATACAAACTGAATTTGAACAACATTAACGGTGGTTTATTTTTCACTTCTCATGAACAGTGAAACCCCAAAAAACATCTCAGAAAATCTCTCCACTTGACCCGAGCTGCCGTGGGTCAGTGGTGGGGATGTTTAGTGGTCACAGAGAAGGAGGAAATAAAAACAGAGCTCAGAAGTTTCTGCTTTACTATCAGACACTAATTGGTTTTGCTGCCTGGGGCGAGGTGATGGTGGTGATGGGTAAGCTGAGGCGGCGGAGGGCCAGACGGCTGCGACCGAGGCAGGAGGTGATTGACAGGTAGCGGGGAGGAGAGAGGTCTGCAGGACGGCAGCCACTTAACACAGTTTATTAAACTAATCTTCTCCTGTGCTGTGTAGAGCTGTCCTTGGGAAACTCCGTTCCCCTTTGTGAGGGTTTGTGTGTTTGTTTGTGTGTGTGGACCAGAGGCCTGTACTACGAAGAGAGAGTTCAAAATACCCAGGGTATCTTCTAGTTATCTAACGAACCCGAACAGACGAGATCACGCTAAGCGGTCCTACAAAGCTGGTTATCACCTCACTAAATCAACCCAGGGTTTCTCAGTCTGGCTGTGAGCGTGTTCACAAGAACGGGGCGGTGTTCACAGACAAGGACAAGTCTACAGACTACAGACAGACAGGCAGAGAGACACATTTAACAAAGGAAGAGTAAACTATATTAGACAAATATGAAGATGTTAAACACTTAATCCAGACTTAATGTATTGAAGCTGCCAAATGCAGGAAGGACAGCTGGCAAAAGAAAAAACTCCTGATGTAACTCCTGCGTATGGTACGACGGTACGACGGAGTATTAGGGCCACATTGAGGAAAAAAACATAAATCTGAGATTTCAAGATTAAAGTCATAATATTATGAGAATAAAGTCATAATATTACAAAGTAGTAATTTTACGTGTTATTTTCTTTTTTTCTCGTAAAGTTATGACTTTTTTTCTCGTAATATTACTACTTTTTTTCTCGTACTATTAAGACCTTTTTTCTCGTAATATTCTGACTTTATTGTGTAAATCTCAGATGTTTTTTCCCTCAATGTGGCCCTAATACTCCGTAGTACATTGTCTCTTTGGCCTTCACTGCATTAGACTTATATACTATATACTTAGACTATAAACTGTGTTACCTTCATCACAATGATCACATGTTTTGCGGCTCCAGACAGATGTTTTTCTTTGATAATAAAGGTTGCTGACCCCTGCTCTATAATGTAGGACATTAAAGTATTTATAAGAGCAGGAGCTGGGTATATTAGGATTCATGGGGATTCAGCTGTTGGCCACTTGCTTCCTCTCTTTGTATTTATCATCCGTCCCTCTGCCTCTAATTCCTCGTTCAACACTGCAGTTTTATTCGTGGTAACGTTTGACTTGTTTGTTGTTCTGTTTCTGATGTGTGGTGTGGATTATCTGCTCGATCAGTGACAGTGAAAATAGAGGTGTGCGTCATTAGGTGCTTTATTACACAACGGCTGACTGTCAAGGTGTGACTTTCTGTTAACATTGGAATGCTCATGTGTGTGTGTGTGGCTGTTTGCGAGGTGCAAAGATAAACTGTGATTATCAGCAGTCATGTTACTGCTCCTACACCACAGAGCACAGAGCACACAAAGTGTCTCTTCAGTATGAAGTGTTTTATTACGTGGGCTCACCGTCTCAACATCACCCAACATTAACTTCCCTTTTAATACAGTATGGGGTCTACCGGCCCGTTCTCATTCCCAGGGCTTCAAACACCGACACTAAACACGAGGCTTTGCTGACATCTTGTGGCATGTTTTTTTTATGTTGAAAATGGAAAATAGAAGGTTTTTATTATCATTGTACAGAATACAAGACATTAGAAGCACTATTCCTGATCATTGCAGGTAAAGATACAGAATAAATACAGAATAAAAACACCAAAACCACTTCAGCAAACAAACATCCACACGTCCCATCAGCTTGGTTTCACTTCTTTTGTTTCCTTTAGTGGTTTCAGTGACATCTTGATCTTTTTTCCACTCAGGACATGTTGGTCATGGTTAAGAGAGTGTGTGAATCATACAGTCCAAAATACTTTATTATTGCAGTTAATAGTTTAAGGGCAGTGAGGAAGTGACTAAAAGAGGAGACATCGCAGATGAAGGACACTTTGACCTGGAAAGGACAGATTATGTGCAGCTATGAAGCAGCTCCTCACAGTGAAGGTTTCAATCAGTTGTTATTCACTGTACTTATATGTAGTCTGGCACCTTAATAAATGATGATAACCCTTACGAAAAAGTTGTATACTTCAAGTTTATTTTATGAAGTAAACTTAAGTAAAGTTCAAGTATATTTCCCCGAAGTATACTTTATGTAATAAGTATACTAATATGAGTGTACTAGAGGTAGAAGTGTACTAATTCAATACGTCTTGGGACTAAATTGACCCACTTTTTGTTTATAAAAGTATACGTTTAAGTGTAAGAACATAAACTTTGAGAATACAACTAGTTTACATCTTAGTTGTATTTTGTACTGCAACTATACTACGAACTACACTACAAGTGAACTTATAGGTATACTGATAGTTTACTTGTATACACTTGTAGCCCAATTTTTAGTTTATGAAAGTACTCTTTGTATACATTAACTTATAGTACTTAGCCAGTGATTTATGTATTACATAAAGAAACTGGCTCCTTTTGCTGTTTGACTTGATTGATTTGATGTTTTGTGATAATAAAATAAATAAATAAAATGTTTTTCTTGCATGCCTCCACGGTGAACGGAGAATCCTAAATGTAGAAAATTCTTGATGAATTGAAGTAAATTCATTTCAAAACATTTGTTTATAAACTCTCACACACTTTAATAAGCTATACTCTATCAAACAGTAACCAACACTACAAGCCAAGTATTCCTTTCTGTCGGCCTATAAGACAAGTAAACTTAGACTTGTCTGTATACATGTCAGTATGAGCCAAGTTTACTTGAGTTTACTTTTGTTAAGTATATCTCTGATAAGTACTTAAAAAGTAGACAGAAAGTATATTCTCTTATTTTAAGTTTAAAAGCAGTACACTAATAGCACACTTGAATAAAACTTATATTTGGTAAGGGAGGCCAGAGAATAAGCTTTCCAACAATATGTGTTTTGTATGTGGCATAACTAAAAACAGCATGGTAGAAGAAAAATAACAAGAATTAACCTACACGCTGTAGATTTCAAAACTGTGAATAAAATTTGAGGAATACAATACAATACAATAAAAGTTTATTGTCCACCAGGGTGGAAATTTGTCTTCGGCTCACCAAACACAAGGCCTGTGGAAAGGAGGCTGGGTCACGTGTCATCATATCTCAGGGGGTATAACACATGCACAGTAAAATCTGGCCTGCACTCGCTGAAATTGAGCCAATCACAACGCACGACCGCAGCTTCAGTTACACTGCACATGCGTTATCCCCCCTGAGATATGACGCGTTGATGACGCCTGACCCAGCCTCCTTTCCATAGGCCGTGACCAAACACAGGATACAACAGACATTAAAAACCAGACAACAGTTAGTAAAAACTGTCAAGTCAAGTCAACTTTATTTCTATAGCACATTTAAAACAACATGAGCTGACCAAAGTGCTTTACAGACATAGGCAGAATAAAAACAGGTCAATAGAGCAGACAACAAAATCACACATATCCACAGACAGAGACGGAGATAAAATCCACAAGTAAAAGACTGTTATAATGAGCATTATAAAAGGCCAGTTAGTATTCATAATTTAAGTGCATTCAAAAGCCAAAGAGAAGAGGTGAGTCTTGAGCTGTGCTTTGAAAGACTCTGTAGAAGGAGCAGATCTCATGTGGTGAGGCAGTTCGTTCCACAGACTGGGGCCCGCAACTGAGAAGGCGCGTTCGCCCCGGAGCTTCCGCCGAGCCCGAGGGACGACCTGAAGGGACCTAGGTGAGGTATAGGGAGTTAAAAGGGCAGATAGGTAGGAGGGAGCCGATCCATGAAGTCTTAAAATGAACTCTAAAAGTGACGGGGAGCCAGAGGAGGGAAACGAGTACAGGGTGCTCACAATTCAGGGGAAACAAGTTAAAAACCTGGCAGCAGCGTTCTGCACATACTGCAGACGTGACAGTAAAGACTCTACTGCCGTAGAGGGAGTTACAGTATTCAAGGCGAGAGGTAATAAAAGCATGGATTACTGTTTAACAGTCTCGGAAAGGTAAAAATCTGAGTATGAGCATGGTGAATGGCATAGCTGCTTTCTAAATAGCTAAAAAAGGCTCTGTCCCCGACCGACCCCGCTCTACGTTACCGTCATTTAATGAGCATGTAAATGTGAATAAAAATATAAACATCATAGAAACCATGTAAAATATGAAATGTAATATGAAAAAGAAAAGAATGAAATAGAACACAATCTTTATTCACTTGGATATTATCCAGATAAGCTGAGTCATGATGAACGTCTCTTTCTCTAGACACATTCCTGCTTACCCAGATCTCCCCGTGTGATATGGGGAAGGAGCTCATGTTGGGCGAGGCGCTGGATGTCAGAGGAGTTTATGACAGCGATAGAGCTTCGTTTGACATATTCTGTAAATTACTCTCAATGCGATCCTTTGACGAAAACATTCTCTTTTTGTTTCATTTCTTTTCACACTGTCACATTTTCCATGTGAAATAAATGTGCCACAGTTAGAGCCATCTTTTCCTATTCTGTGTTCTCTGGTGTTTTGCTTGCTAGTAACCGTGTTTTTTCGTCTGCTCCTATAGTCCTGCCTTCTTGACTCCGGCCCTGAACTAATACTGAAACATACCGCCGAGTCATCGCCTCATGAAGTTCCCAGAAGTCTGAACAATTTTAGTACGTCACAAGACATCATTGTGTTGTTGGCCACAGCTGTCCAGCCGCTAGTAAACCAACACTGCTGCCAGGAAAATTGGTCTCCCCACACCCAACCTCACAGAACTCAACAACAAAGCCATTGCATGCATCGCAATCTCAACAGCACAGGACATCACACACCCACTCAATCACCACCTCACCATAACGCCCCGCTCAGGGCACCGGTATAGAAAACTGAGGTGCAATAGGGCTCGCTTTGGGAAAAGCCTGATACCCGCAGTCATAGCCGCCTTAAACAACAGGCGTCGCTGAACAGGCCTGAGTGTGTGCTGGTCTGGGTATCATCGGATAATCCGTAATTCCTTTGGAATTTAGAAACGAAAAAACGTTTTTCGTTTTAAACCAAAAATGAAAAACAAAATCATGTAGTGCTCTAGTGCTCTAAAAAACAAATTTAAAAAACGATCCAATTTTGGTTTTTGCAAGTTTATTTCTGTTATTTTTTCTTTTGAATCCAAGAGCGAAGAACGGCAAACACGTCAAAATAAAAGCCAAGAAGATAGTTTGGTCATTCTATAAAAGTGTCACATTCTTTAAGCACAGGATCAGGGTAACAGTAGAAGATAAATAGATCATATTCAGGGGCCGTCAGCTTTTCAATTTAGTTTGGAGGGAGATTCGGTATCAGTGAAGTCAGTGCATTTTATGAGTAGACCTTCTGTGATGTTACCCACCACAGGGGTCAGAGGTTACCATAAGTTCAGCAGTCAAATTCTTTTTCTTTTATGCATTTATAGATGAAAAGTCAAGGCAAACTACATTGTTCCTTTATCACTTTGGGGTACTTAAAACACCTATGGAGTCCAGTGGACAATGGCTGACTATTATTCACCTCACCAGCAAACCTCATTGGCCTGCTGGACGCTCGTTCATACCCTTGTTGCTCCGCTTGCCATCGGTGGACAGCATTCACTCATTCATCCATAGATGTCACTCACTTGTGTTTCGGTGTGACCACATGTTGACAATTTTGAATTCATTAAAATGCTTATGTCTCAATAGGTGTTTTAACGTTTTTTCGTTTTTAAATTCCAAAGGAATTATTGATTATCCGATGATACCCAGACCCACCAGCTCTCGTGTCAGCTAATTTAGTCCTCTCTCTGAATCACTTTCAACACAATTGGTCTTAAATTAACATTTCAGTATTATTCAAAGTTGCGACACTGGAGGTGCTTCAAACCGTCACTCATTTTCTGTTAGAGAGAGATGAGTAATAACCTTGACATGGTCGGTAAAGCTCCTGTTCAGAAAGAAGAAGTTTTTCTGATTAGTCCTTAACCTTTAAGAGACATGTGGGATCCCCCACACTAAGCGGCGGCTGGCTGGCTTGTTCTCGATCCAAACAAACGAAAATAGTAATTGCTCAGTTCCCTCACAAACTGTGGCTCAGCACATTCCAGCTAAAACAGGAACCGTCTTCCAAATATGGTCATATGTAGAGCATGTTTCCTGGAGGTAAGTGTGTGTGACTAAGCGGTGAGCATTTTCTCCGTGCATGTGCACCGTTAACCTGCACATGTTGACCCACGTGTGCTCAGTTTGACAGCGAACACAGCGCCGTGATGATGACAGCCTTCCCTGCTTCCTTCACAGCCAACAGGATGAAAGACAGATTTTAGATATTAAAGCGTCTGTCCTGCAGCGCTTTGACTTTTGAAAACTAGAGCCGATGAAATATGTGGGACATCGTCTCAATATGTGGGACGTGGGACAAGGGGAAAAAAAGCTGTGCATATCCTCGTAAAGAGGGACACCTTGTCACCCTGAGTAAAACACAGAGGAAGTAGTGTGTGTGTGTGTGTGTGTGTGTGTGTGAGTAACTTGAGGTTACTTCAGGTCATTGAAAAGACTCACACACTCTCCCTCTACCATTGTTCCCTTGGGAGAGGCTGTGATGACTTCCTCTACGCTCAGATCATTCAAACACAGACACGTGTGTTCACACAAGTCAAACACTGAAACCACAGCAGATGATAACTAGCAGAAACCTTTGTTTTGTGTGATCATCAGTGTTGCCGTGGCGACCACTGTACCGACCTCATGCAAGAGGTTTCATTTCATCTGTCTGTCTGTCTGATGCTTTCTGAGATGCTGACTTTTATTTAATCATTTTAGCCAAGCTGGCGGTGTGGTTCAGAGATCTGAGTACGGTGCCCTGAGGATGAGTCTTACAGTTTTTTTACTGTCGCTATCACCCTTTTGTCCAATCAGAAGTTACATTTCCAAAAATACCACGTTAAGACACTAAGACCTTGAGGAACACCGTAGAAAAAGCCATGCTGTGATGTGGGATCAAAAACTTTTGACATTTGGAGATTTCTGCATTTTTCGATCACTTGTGTTGTGTAAACTGCTCAGAAACCCCCTTATTGTCAATCTAGCTAGGAAAGCCAGATCTCCTAGATCAGAGGTCAGCAACCTGCGTCTCTTCAGCTCCTCTCCAGAGGCTCTCTGTGGATTTATAAACATGGAAATGAATAACTGTTTTTTTGTTTACATTTTCATTTTTATTGATCATTGTTGTAGGTCTATGGTACGACGGTACGACGGAGTATTAGGGCCACATTGAGGGAAAATAATAAATCTGAGATTTAGAGAATAAAGTCATAATATTTAGAGAATAAAGTCATAATATTTAGAGAATAAGTCATAGGTTTACGAGAAAAAAAGTCGTAATATTATGAGACTAAAGTCATAATATTATAAAGTAGTAATTTTTACGTGTTATTTTCTTTTTTTCTCGTAAAGTTATGACTTTATTCTCGTAACATTACAACTTTTTTCTCATAATATTCTGAATTTATTGTGTAAATCTCAGATGTGTTTTCCCTCAATGTGGCCCTAATACTCCGTAGTACATTGTCTCTTTGGCCCTCACTGCATTAGACTGATATACTATATACTTAGACTATAAACTGTGTTACCTTCATCACAATGATCAAATGTTTTGCGGCTCCAGACAGATTTTTTGTTTGTTTTTTTTAGCCTAAAATGTCTCTTTTGATAGTAAAGGTTGCTGAGCCCTGCATGGTCTAGATGAATTGAGGGATACATGAGTCTTTTAATACTGAACTTTACTCCTTTATTGAACTCTGCTACTTCAGTTAGGAGAGCTTTACTTTAGAGCACCAGCTCTCGTGTCAGCTAATTTAGTCCTCTCTCTGAGTCACTTTCAACGCAATTGGTCTTAAATTAACTTCAGTATTATCCCAAGTGGCGACCACTGGAGGTGCTTCAAACCGCCCCTCTGAGGAACTTGTTTTGTGGCTACAGAGAATCTGTTTCTGGGACATAATCTGAGCCTCGACATTGTCAGTAGGAGAGATGACACCTCTCAACATCCTGTAGCCGGGTGTAGACCAGTTTGATCCTATGAGTCTTTTCAATGACCTGAAGTAACCTCAAGTTCACTTTACTCACACCCATACACACACTCCTCTGTGCCAGTTAATGTTCTATTTCACACTGAGGTGGGAATATGACATGAAGCGACACAGTTCACGTTTGGCTCATAAAGAGACGAGCCGATCTCTGGATGCATTCAGGCATTAAAGCAGAGAGATGTTACAAGATAAGGAGCAGAATAGAAATATTCATTATCTAAGTTAGATAGACATTATATCTACATAGTAGACTACCTCTCAGCCTTGGTAACGTGTCCCACATTGTCCACTTATCTCCGCTATACTCCACTTGTAGTATAGTTCACTTCATAGTATAGTTGCAGTACAAAATACAACTTAGATGTAAAGTAGTTGTGTACTCAAAGTTTACTATTCTTACACTTAAAGTACATTTAAAAGCATACTTTTATAGACCAAACAACGTGTACAGTACATTGATATTAGTATACTTAGTACATAAAGTATACTTGGGAAATATAGTTGAACTTTACTTAATTTTACTTCATAAAATAAACTTGAAGTGTACCATCTTACGAAGGGCTTTGCTTCCTGTTCTGGGTCTGGTCTGACTCATTGACTGAATCCGGTGTGCGTATGTTTTCACCACATCATGTGCTGTATTTTTTGCACATGCTCTAATCATTTTTGCACAGAAGCTGTCACATGACATTCTTCTTTAACTTCCAGTCATGACCACATATCAGAAATTGAGTAACGTGTTTATAGTAAATCACACCGTTTAGGTTCCCGTCTGCTGTTTCCTGGAATTTAGTTTTTTACATTCAGTTAGTAAAAAGAAAACTGTATGAACATTTAAAGCATTTTGCATATTTCCAGAAAAGCTCTCCACTCTTTATCA
>CAKALU010063280.1:0-35491 GCA_916700995.1 Hozukius guyotensis | reverse complement strand
TACATTATAGTGACATTAGTTAGGGTACATTATAGTGACATTAGTTAGGGTACATTATAGTGACATTAGTTAGGGTACATTATAGTGACATTAGTTAGACTACATTATAGTGACATTAGTTAGGCTACATTATAGTGACATTAGTTAGGGTACATTATAGTGACATTAGTTAGGGTACATTATAGTGACATTAGTTAGTCTACATTATAGTGACATTAGTTAGGCTACATTATAGTGACATTAGTTAGGGTACATTATAGTGACATTAGTTAGGGTACATTATAGTGACATTAGTTAGGCTACATTATAGTGACATTAGTTAGACTACATAGAAGAAAGTATAATGGATTTGATAAACTCAGTAAACTAGTGCCCGAGTTTGTTAATACTTGATGATTGTTTCCTAATTGCATTAATTTTTACTGCCGAATGATGTAATACGTCTCCTGCCTTTATAAAATATATTTGGCATAATCAATAACAGATTTCAGTTCAGGCTTGCTATTTTTATGCCAGGGTAACCAGATCCCAACTAACCAAATGTGGAACAAAGAGTATGTTTGTGTGGGACACATTATCAAGGCTGAGAGGTCGTCTACGATTTAGATATAATGTCTATCTAACTTAAATAATAAACATTTCTATTCTGCCCCTTATCTTGTAACATCTCTATGTTTTAATGCCTGAATGCATCCATAGATCGGCACATCTCTTTTTGAGACTTACATGAACTGTGGCGCTTCATGTCGTATCCCCCCTGTGTGAAATTGAAAAATAACTGAGAGTCACTTTCAGCCGTCTTATAAATACTTCTAAGTAGTTTCACAGTCTTTTTTGTAGCTGCTCTTCCTTTTTTTGTGGTAATTTCAATCATATTCCTCCTAAATCTGCATAGATTGTGACTGCAGTGGTTTGACTTTTGAAAAATAGAGCCAACGAAAATGTGGGACATCGTCTCAATATGTGGGACGTGGGACATGGGATAAAAATGCTGTGCAGTCCCTCGTAAAGTTAGAAACCTTGTCACCCTATTTTTATGCACCCTTTAGAAATAAAATTCAAAGACGCCGTAGTGGAAACAATTTTTAAGATGACTGAATAATAATAATAATAATTTCTCGTCAGATTTCTGATGAGCTGTAAATAGGTATTTGTTGGTCTAGAGGCTGTACGTCATTATTTGTAATTAGTTACACCTACAGTAATTAAACACACTGTCACTGCCAGCTGGTCTGTCCTCCAGCATATACTGCCCTGAAACTAGACGCCTATTATGTCCTACATTTCAGTTACAAAGGAGAATTATATGTCATTACTAGTGCAACATCTTATTTAATCTGCATACAGTATAACTGGATATTAATTGCAGTTTATTTGCAGTCTGCAGGTGGTTTTCTTCATGGTCAAACTCTGTGTGAGAAGCTTCAGTGGGCAGCAGGCCAGACGATCACTGCTGCAGTATGTAGAGGAGCCGAGGACGCGCTGAACTCTTCACCTGGATGCCAGGTAAGCTTGAGAATAACTGTTAGGGGCCCCTAATTGATCTAAAACTACATAGTGAACTAAACTAAGCCTTACTGACATAACTGACCTGAATTAAAATATATTAGGGATGTGGAGGTAGAAGGAAGTTACCGCATTTATTGTTGTAGTCTGAGTAACGTGACGTCAAATCCGTTCTGTATCTGTCAACCAAAGCAAACCGCAGCAAGCCGAAACGAGAAAGTATAAAACGTCGGAGGGTCTGCGTGGATACGACCTGCACCCTCCCATTTTAAATCCAACGTGGTAAACACTACACATCCAGTAAAGTATGGAAACACTTTGGGTTTCACACATTGCAGGAAAAGCAGAGCTAGACATCAATTTGGCTTTCACACATTGACCATGGAGCTGACCATGGATGTATAAAGAGAACGGAGCTGACGGGAGAGCTAGAGACCACCTAGGAGAAGTTAGAGGAAGTACACGTGTGACTATGTCCGGTTTTCAAAATAAGGTGTGAACAAAGAGAACTGCATATACAAAATACATATATGGAAATAAAATAAATATTGATTGGATAATATTCACCAGAAGTATAAAACATTACATGTCCCTTATAAATTAAAAAGAAAATACCACTAATCTGTGAGGGAAATGTCTTTATTCTTTGATTTTTGGGTTGCTGGATAAAAAATGTAATGAATAATTCCTGACAATGACTGATATATTTGACTTCAGGACATCTCTGACTACATACATGCTGAAAATCAAACATTTTTACTTGATTCATTTAGAGATTTTCCAAAGTAAAAGTCCCTAGAAGTGTATGATTAAACTTTTTCCCCATGGTCTAGTGTAAAAAAAAGTTAACAACAATCACAATAAATCGTAATATTGAATCGCAATACATGTTGAATCGGCACCCAAGTATCGTGATAGTATTGAATCAGGAGATAGGTGTATTCTCCCAGCCCTATTAGGGATAATGCCAAACAAGGGTCATAAATAAGTTGTATTTAAACTACCAAAGTATTTTCTTTTGGTATCTGAATATAATTCGCAGAACTCTGAACAAAGACACATCTTTATTACTTTTATTTTAGGGCTGGGTGATTAACCTAAAATTTACCAAATTAACAATTACTTTATGACTCTCTAACCAAGCTAATTTAAGTCTAATCTGCCACTACCTGTCAGTCAGCGTACGGTTGCATCATTGGTGTGTGTTCAGTCCAAACAGAGGAAGTTGGGTTGGTGTGAAGCATTAACAGGAAGACCTGGTCTAACCCTGATAGAAGAAATGACTCAAATATTGAAGACATTGCAGCTGCGTGCAGATGAGGAAAATTGCTATAGAAAAAAAGATGGTGACGTTTGTGTGGCCAAAACTAAATCGAAATACCGTTGAAAAATAGCTGTGGTTTAGAGAGGAAGCACAAAGACGTATGCACATCCAAGAGAAAAGAGCATTGCAGACTTTACCAGAGCATATTTCAGACACAAAGTCTATTAAACAATCTTTTAGGGCTGTACCAATTTGTTGATTAATCGATCGACAGAAAATGAATGAGCCCTATTTTTACTCAGATTTTCTGTCAGACTGTCACTGATGTCTATTATTTTTTCTTAATGTGTGTCCTCATTTTTTATCTGCAAAATTAAAAACTACCTGTGGTCACCCTGCCTCCCTGACACCTCCAGAGGTGGTTTGGCCGATCGGATCCCAATCCGTCCTCAATGCATTTCAGGTGCATTTACATCTGTACTGTCATGTGGTCAAGCACTATCCGATTACAATCTGTGGTGGCAGTTTCTGTTAAAACAAGACACAAACCAAGGTAACAACTTGTCTTTCAGTGAATTTAATAAAAAAGCATATATTAATAAGAAAAGCATCTGCAGATGGACTCACGAGCACAGCCACCTGAGTGGACTGTGGCAAGTGAGCCCCGATTACAAAGAGTAGTCATTATTTATACATACTAAAGCATAACACACAGATAAGTGCAAAGAAGAAAAGAAGAGAAGGATAGAAAGTGTATCAATGCGTCAGCACACAGCAGACAACAGAGCATCACAAGACATAACAAGTATTTCAGCAATCTGTTGTTTGCAGTTACAGAGAACTAAAATGTCAGGTCACTGTCTTATGGTGACAAAGTTGAACATGTGAGGCCCTGGGATTATCTAAAGGTACAGTGTTAACTGCAGATATGAAAATTGCCATTACAAATCCAATCACCCAAATCACATTTTAATGCCAGGTGTAAAGGGCATCAAAGTACTGGACTAATTAAACCTGATGATGACACAAGACGAAAAGTCAGGGGATCACCAAAGTTATTACAATTCATTCTGAGGGGAACATGAACATCTGAACTAAATGTCGTGTCCATCCAGACAACAGTTGTTGAGATATTTCACTCGAAACCACAAACGTCAACAACATGGTGGCGCTAGAGGAAAAGTCAGGAGATCGGCAAAGTCACTAGGATTCATCGTCTGGGAGCCATGAATGTCTCAACAAGATTTTATGACAATCCAACAGTCGAGATATTACAGTCTGGACTAAAGTGACGGACGAACCAACCGACAGACTGACGTTGCCATCCTTAGAGCCACGTCGCTGGTGGACAAACTGTGTAAGGGCGACTGTAAAAACATCAAAACATTAAACATATCTTTGGCATTTCTGTACAGCAATTTCTTGTATCGTCTGATACAAACAACAATAAACAGTATCTGTGATTATAAGCTGATAATATCGGTCATGTCGATTAGGGATGGAAAAAATTCGTTTCACCTATGTATCGCGTTTTTTTTTTTTTTTTACGATTTTGAAATAGATTTTTTAATGCCAGAATCGATATATTTGCTTCATTTGAGTCTATGTGGAGATAGAAGGAAGTTCCCCCTTTATTGTTGTAGTTGTAACAAACCGCAGCGAGCCGAAACCAGAAGGTATAAAACGTTGGAGGGTCTGCGTGGATACGACCTGCACCCTCCCATTTTAAATCCAAAGTGCTAAACACTACACATCCAGTAAAGGATGGAAACAATTTGGCTTTCACACATTGCAGGAAAAGCAGAGCTAGACATCACGGCTCACAAATTAGTGGTATTTTCTTTTTCATTTATAAGGGACATGTTTTATAATGTGGTAAATATAATCGCTGTGGTTTGTTTTGGTTGACTGATACAGAACGGATATGACATGTTACTCAGACTACAACAATAAAAACGGTAACTTCCTTCTACCTCCACATAGACTCAGATGAAGCAAATATTTAGATTCTGGCATTAAAAAATATTTCAAAATTGTAAAAAAAAAGAAAAATACATGAATACATTTTTTTCCCACCCCTAATGGCCGTACATTTGGTAACTGTGATAAAGTCCTGTCTGGTGGTTCCTCAGGGCTCCTGTGGCTTGTTGATTGTGGAGTAGAGAGGATCCTCTGAAGACGGTTGGTTGACAGTAGAGTCGGTTGGACGGTGGCTGTCCTTCACAGTAGAATATTCACACATAGAGGAACTGGGTTTTTTTTTGGTCAGCGCCTCACCACCAGCTTCGCCAGAGCAGTGAGGAAAGTTGATGGTAGAGTAATGCATTGAGGCAGAGTGGTTTGTGGGAAAGTTGGCGGTGTCATAAATATTGTCCATTGCATGTCCTGAATCTGGTTCCTGGGGGCGCACCCGTAGCTCCTCGTACATATATTCCTTCAGGGAAGAAAGGAAAATACAGTCTGAACAGCTCTTATCCAAACCACACAATAAGCACTAACCAAACTAATGGTCAACAATGAACACAAATTACAAACAGAATATTAGTTGGAGACATTAATTCCTAGAGATAACATCAGTGTACAAAGCCAGCAGGAAGTGATTTAATAGATGTCTCCAATAAAATAAAATAAAAAAACAATGTACCTTTTCCAAGTTTAACATAACTTTATTTGAGATCTGTACATTTCAGTTTCATAAATCAAATAATAACTTAACAGAAATGTGTTAGACTTTACACTATTATACTTCTATGTTGTAAAAACGAGATCAGTTTACCAGGCCTGCATAAAATATTATAATGAGGGCTGTCAAAGTTTACGCAAATATGTTTTATCCGCACTAATTTCTTTAACGCATTAATGCAAATTGTGATTTTGAGGTTGTAGCGGCTCAGTTTTACAGCTGGGGTGTAGATACTGGTATCATATGAAACTAGAAAACCTAATGAATCCATTGGTACCAGCTTGTCGTGAAGGAGGTTAAATAACGCTCCAAACTTGCGCTAAACTTTGGTGAGGAAAAACTGTCATGTCCATTTTCAAAGGGGTCCCTTGACCTCTGACCTCCAGATATGTAAATGAAAATGGGTTCTATGGGTATCCACGAGTCTCCCCTTTACAGACATGCCCACTTTATGATAATCACATGCAGTTTGGGGCAAGTCATAGTCAAGTCAGCACACTGACACACTGACAGCTGTTGTTGCTTGTTGGGCTGCAGTTTGCCATGTTATGATTTGAGCATATTTTTTATGCTAAATGCAGTACCTGTGAGGGTTTCTGGACAATATCTGTCATTGTTTAGTGTTGTTAATTGATTTACAATAATGAATATATACAGTACATACATTTGCATAAAGCAGCATATTTGTCCACTCCCATGTTGATAAGAGTATTAAATACTTGACAAATCTCCCTTTAAGGTACATTTTGAACAGATAAAAAATGTGTGATTCATTTGCGATTAATCACAATGAACTATTTTAATCGATTGACAGCCCTATTTTGTATATTAGGTATCCAACTCAGAATATGGATTCTGTTCAGAGGCCATCTAGAGTGTTTCAGTTGGCTGTCAGAGGTGGTGATGCACCTGAACCTGAATCTAAATCCCTCGTCTTCTGTCTTGTATTTGCAACCCAAATACTTAAATGTCTTGCATCATTCGGGTATGAGTAATCTAACTATTGCTCATTGTTTCTAGTTATACAGTACCACCACACACACACACACACACACACACAAAGACATACATTTATATTAGGGCCATCAAACGATTGAAATAGTATCATAAAGTGGGCATGTCTGTAAAGGGGAGACTCGTGGGTACCCATAGAACCCATTTTCATTCACATATCTGGAGGTCAGAGGTCAAGGGACCCCTTTGAAAATGGCCTTGCCAGTTTTTCCTCATCAAGATTTAGCGCATGTTTGGAGCGTTATTTAACATTAGTTATTCATTTAGCTAGCATGGCAGGGGGTTCCTTACATTTTCTAGTTTCATATGATACCAGTATCTTCACTCTAGTTTTACAACCTCCAAAAGATTGATTGTGTTAATGCGGTAAAGAAAATAGTGGCGTTAAAACTAATCTGTGCACTGACCTCCGTGTTGTGTTGTGCTGCTGCTGCTGCATTTCTTTTGTTTTTTGAATGTCCTGGCAGAAAGAAACAGAAGAGAACAAAAAGTAAAGGACATAAAGTTGATTAATTTCATCACTTCTCATCAAATTGAGACACAGTTGCCTCTCTATCTACCTAATTTACAACCAGTGCCTGCTCTACTGTCCAGTTAAGAACTAACAGAGTTCCACTTGTTGATGATTTTATATTTTCCAGTTTGGTTTCATTGAGTCAGACTTAACCACCACTGTGTATCCCCAGAAATGAGCAAAGATGAAGATGAAAGCAAGAAAATAAAATCAACCTCCAGACATAAAAGGTAAAGTCTAGTCCTGTACGTCTGCTTTGCTTCACATCCGTACAGGATGGAGATGTCGTCAATGTGGTTTTGTGTGTACTATATGTGCATGTTTCGTGTTGTGCAAACCGGTGATAAGCGCCTTACGTTTGTAGATAAGGACCACAATGAGCACCAACAGCAGCAGCAGTGCAGCCACACAGACGATCACAATAATGACGACCGGAATTGCTGCTGGTGGGACTGAAAGCAAACAAACGTGAATTAAAGTTGCACATCAAAGAATACACAAATTAAAGTCTCATCAAAAGAAAGAAAATTAAAAAAAAAATTTAAATAAGTTGTAGGGCTGGACCATTCATCTATCTCCTGATTCAATACTATCACGATACTTGGGTGCTGATTCAGTATGTATTGAAGTATTGCGATTTGATATTACGATTAATTGTGATTTTTGTGAACCTTTTTAACACTAGACCATGAAGGGGAAAAAGTTGAATCATACACTTCTAGGGACTTTTACTTTGGAAAATATCTAAATTAATACAGTAAAAAGGATTTTCAGCATGTATGTAGTCAGAGTTGTCCTGAAGTCAAATATATCAGTCAGATAAAAGAATAGATACATTTCCCTCACTAATTAGTGGTATTTTCTTTTTAATTTATAAGGGATCAATATATATGTATAGAGCCCGCTGGTCGGACGGCTGGCTACTTAGCTAGCTTAGCTTAGTTTAACACAGAAAATGAGCTGAACAAAGTTGTCGATCATCTGGGGATAGCACTTGGCTTTCCTACGCTGTGACAAGAGTGTGTGGATGAAGCATTAAGTTGTTAAATTTTACTCATTTAGTGTCCAGCTAGTTAGCTAGCTACATTGCTAATTCCACCATTCTAGAGAAATTGAGCCCAACAGCGGACAGCGCCGGGTCACGGGCCCTCTGCCTCACTCCTCGCCGCTAGGAGACTACTTCACTGGGAGGAGACTGTGTGCAGGGTTTTACCTGCATAGAGAATTACGAGGCGGTCGCCTCCGTTAAATTTCGCGAAGAAAAACTCTTCATGGAAAACACTATTTTCTAACAAGCATTGCACTTGATGGATTTTAGTCATTTGTAAGTGCATTTGCGGCATTACGCCGTTGTGTTGGCGCTGTAACAAACAGCACAGTGAACCAGAGAAGCCGCTGAGAGGAAGAAACGAGCCGTCTGTTTTGGTATTTGGTCGGATCGCTGCAAAGCGGGAGCAGCAGTGTTACCGCTGGTAACGTTTTCACCACCACAGCAAAAAAAACACTAAAGTAAACAAAACTCCTTTTCCCTCCCGTTTGATGTTTTAATATAGTTTTATGTCGCCAGTTGGCGTTTATAAATGTTGCAAGCGGCAGTCTGCGTTTGTGAAAGCTGCTCCATTCGCCTCTTTACATGAGTGCCATGAACAGTTTCATAATGAACCGAAAATACTTTTACACTTCTCAGTGGGTGAGCTGGCTGGCCCTCACCGGGCGCATTTCCTCCGCGACAGTCCACACACTGCTCCAGTTCGGCTCGGTAAGGCCCAGGGCCGGGGGGGGGGGGAGTGGCTCGTGGCTCCGCGGGGCCGTTGAGTGAGGGCTCGCTGTTCCCTCTCTCGCTGCGGGGAGGGGCGGTTCCCTGCTCCGTACTATAGTACAGTACTTGAGTAGCCTACAGTCCACCACTGCTAGAGCACGAGATTAAAATTGTTCCAAAAGAAACCACTAATGAATATAAACAAGAATGTTTTAATGCAGACATACAGTGTGCTGCAGTGACTACAAGAATCATCATACTGGTGTGATTGTATGTATCAAAGGGTTAAATTGAGCATTTATGAAGGATATTTGAAAATATCGCGATATATATCGTGTATCACGATATAGCCTAAAAATATCGCGATATTATTTTTAGGCCAAATCGCCCAGCCCTAGTCCCACTGGTTAATGTTACAGTAACTTTCTCAACTAACACTCGTGATCCTGTTGGTTGTCTCTTTTGAGTATACACACCAGTATGTGAGACTCTGTCCAATCGTAGGAGACTTTGTTAAGTTACTAATAGTATCTGTAAACAGACAGACAGCGTTTCCTATCAGTGACGGTATTTAACAACATATTTTAGAGACATCTTAATTCTCTGTGTGAGTAAATCAAAGTGTCAGATATGAGCTTCTCACCTTCAACCTTCAGTGTTATTTTTCTGAGTGCAGCTCGGTTACATCCTCCTTTACATTCCACTCCACACCAGTAGACACCAGCATGCTGTGAGGACACATTACTGATGGACATGGTGAAGCTACTGTTGATTTTTGTGAGAGTGAACGTCCCGTTTGACCACAAAGATCTAGTTGATACAATATCCTCACAGATTGATCCGTTGTCTCTGCAGAAAAACTTGACTTTGGACTTTCCTTTGTAACGACATGAGATGGTGGTATTAGCTGTTCTGTACGCAGTTTGAATGAATGGTTCCTGGCATTCATTTTTCTCTGCAAATAAAAAACATGTAGAATGTAAGTAAGTAGGCTTTATTTCTATAGCAACTTCGAAACCAGAATTACAGTGTGCTGCACTGGTGCACAGAAAATACAAAAACCATGGTCAAACAGAGAGAAATATAAAACAAAATATAATAAAAACAACATAAAGCCATTGGAGTATAAGAAAGTGGTACCAAACAATACATTTCTGATATCTGAGGTATTGTATTTGTTATCATCCATCTATGGCTTGATGTGTACCTCAAAGACATAGTCTCTGAAAATGTGATTAATCACATGTGCATTGTGTTGTTGTATTTTATGTAGGGCTGTCAATCGATTAAAATATTTAATCGGGATTAATTGCATGATTGTCCCCAGTTAACTGCAATTAATCACAAATTAATCGTACATTTTGTATCTATTCAAAATGTCAAGTATTTAATACTTGATTTAATACTTGAGGTCAGAGGTCAAGGGACCCCTTTGGCAACGGCCATGACAGTTTTTCCTATTGCCAAAATTTAGCTTAAGTTTAGAGCATTATTTAGTTAACAAGCTAGTATGACATGGTTGGTACCAATGGTACCACCAATGGTCTTCACTCTAGCTTTAAAACTGAGCCCGCTACATCCTCCGAAATATCAACAGCCTGTCAGATTTTTAAGAGGTTGATTCTAAATTGCAAGCATTAAATAAATTTGTGACGTTAAAACAAATTTGCCTTAACCCTTTATTATTGAGTTAACTTTGACAGCCCAAATGTTAAGTTATACTTTTTATATTTACTTGTTTTATTTATGTTTTCTTCTCCGTCTGTGCATCCCTTCACTTCAGAATAGGCCTGACAACCTGTAGATCAGACAAAGACAAAAGGTCACATCATGTCACACAAAACAATGACAGATATTGTCCAGAAACCCTGGACAATATCTGTCATAAAACAATATGCTCAAATCATAACATGACAAACTGCAGCCCAACAGGCAACAACAGCTGTCAGTGTGTCAGTGTGCTGACTTGACTATGACTTGCCCTAAACTGCCTGTAATTATCATAAAGTGGGCATGTCTGTAAAGGGGAGACTCGTGGGTACCCATAGAACCCATTTACATTCACATATCTGGAGGTCAGAGGTCAAGAGACCCATTTGAAAAAGGCCATGACAGTTTTTTCTCAACAAAATTTAGCGTAAGTTTGGAGCGTTATTTAACTTCCATTAACACGGTTGGTACCGATGGATTCTTTATGTTTTCTAGTTTCATATGATACCATTATCTTCACTCTAGCTTTAAAACTGAGCCGCTACAGCCAAAAAATTGCAAGTTGCGTTAATGCGTTAAATAAATTAGCGGCGTTAAAACGAATTTGCGTTAACGCGTTATCATCACTATCATTATGTTTACTTGTTTTATTTATGTTTTCTTAGTTTGACCAAGTTTTAATTTTGAGTTTATTAAAAACACATTAATAGTGAGTGTCTCTTACCATTTTCCAGTTCTAGTTTCACTGTGTCAGGGGAAGATTTGGATCCTTGAAACATACACTGGTATTCCCCAGAGTCGTTGTGTTGAAGTCGTCTGATGTTCACGTTGAGTTTTTTATTTCTTGTATCATGGTACAGGGAAAACCTGCCTTCGTTCTCCCACACATTGGTCTTATTACTCCATACGGAGTAATAAGACCAATCGGGTCGCCTTGGAGAACGTACAGAAATATTTGTATATGTTTCATTTGTTTCAGGATATTTGCAGGTGAATTCAACCCATCCGTCTGTGCATCCCTTCACTTCAGAATAGGCCTGACAACCTGTAGATCAGACAAAGACAAAAGGTCACATCATGTCAGAAACAATTAGAAAGACTGTAGTAATCTGAATCAGCTCTGTATCAATACAACCTACACTTTATACATCAGTAGGTCAGAGTAGAGGATGAGCCCTGCTATAACATCAACTGTAATGTAGGCAGGGAATGAAATTGACATCTGCCACCTGCCAAATTCAGGGTAAATGTTGGCTGTGGCAGGTCAAAATGTTTGGTCACCTGCCACCATGGCAGATATGTTTTCCTTATAATAAGAAATATTATTTTAAAAAACAATTCCTAAGTTTAAAATAGTCAGGGATTAATGTTACATGATCCATATTTCTACTGTCTGGTACCACTGACTCATGTTTACAAGTCTAAAGTGTTCTACATAGATTTCATTTCAGTGGCAGACAAAAAAGTTGAGTGGCCGGTAGAAATGTTCAGTGACCTGCCACAGTGGCTACTTAGCTAGCTTAGCTTGCTAATTCCACCACGCTGTCAGGCAACACAGAATATGAGCCAAACAAAGTGGTCGCTCATCTGGCGATAGCACTGTGCTTTCCTACGCTGTGACAAGAGTGTGTGGATGAAGCATTAAGTTGTTAAATTTTACTCATTTAGCGACCGGCTAGGTAGCTAGCTAGCTAGCTTGCTAATTCCACCATGCTACAGAAATTGAGCTCAACAGCGGACAGCGCTGGGTCACGGTCCCTCTGCCTCACTCCTCGCCGCTAGGAGACTACTTCACCGGGAGGAGAGCAGGCGTTAGCTAGCTAGCGTCTCAGTCTGCGGACAAGCTAGCTAGCTAGCTAGCTAACTAGCGTTAGCCAGCCGTCTCCTCCTCCTGCAGTAGTCTCCAGCGGCGTAGGGGTCGGCTAATCTGGTCCCGTTGGTTAATGTTAACTCTCTCAACTAACACTCGTGATCCTGTTGGTTGTCTCTTTTGAGTATTCACACCAGTATGTGAGACTCTGCCCAGTAGTAGGAGACTTTGTGAAGTTAGTGATAGTAGCTGTAAACAGACAGACAGCGTTTCCTATCAGTGACGGTATTTAACAACATATTACATACATGTTACAGTCAGTGTAACAAACAGATTTATCAGATTATTGTTCAGACTCAAACGATCATGAGTGCTCCTGCAGCTTGGAGGATGACCTTTGACCTGCAGCTTGGAGGATGACCTTTGACCTGCAGCTTGGAGGATGACCTTTGACCTGCAGCTTCTACTATAGTCACACGTCATATTCATACATTATATCATCATATCATATTCATGCCTCGTACAATCTGAACGGGTCAGATTACAAACCATAAAATAATCCGACAACTCACCGGCAGTCATCACCAATCTGTGGAAGAATGGGTCGCTGTGTGTTGTGTCACTGGTTTTAGCTCCACACCAGTATGTCCCGGTGTCCTCTGATGTTATGTCTCTCACTGTAATGGTGATATTTCTCATCTCTTTGTTGTCCTCCATGGAAAACCTCCCAGTGTTCTGTTCGAGCTGATTGGTGGTTACTAGATGTTCACATATGGATGGATCTTCTCCCTTACAGATGAATTTAATGTCTGGTTGTCCTTCTGAGTATACACACCAGTATGTGAAATTCTGTCCAATCATAGGAAACCTTCTGAAGTTACTAATAGTATCTGTAAATAGACAGACAGCGTTTCCTATCAGTGACGGTATTTAACAACATATTTTAGAGACATCTTAATTCTCTGTGTGAGTAAATCAAAGTGTCAGATGTGAGCTTCTCACCTTCAACCTTCAGTGTTACATTTCTGAGTGCAGCTCGGGAACATCCTCCGTTACGTTCCACTCCACACCAGTAGACACCAGCATGCTGTGAGGACACATTACTGATGGACATGGTGAAGCTACTGTTGCTTTTTGTGAGAGTGAACGTCCCGTTTGACATCAAAGATCTAGTTGATACAATATCCTCACAGATTGATCCGTTGTCTTTGCAGAAAATCATTGAAACAGTGGAGTTTCCTTTGTAACGACATGAGATGGTGATTTTAGCTGTTCTGTACGCAGTTTGAATGAATGGTTCCTGGCATTCATTTTTCTCTGCAAATAAAAAACATGTAGAATGTAAGTAAGTAGGCTTTATTTCTATAGCAACTTCGAAACCAGAATTACAGTGTGCGGCACTGGTGCACAGAAAATACAAAAACCATGGTCAAACAGAGAGAAATATAAAACAAAATATAATAAAAACAACATAAAGCCATTGGAGTATAAGAAAGTGGTACCAAACAATACATTTCTGATATCTGAGGTATTGTATTTGTTATCATCCATCTATGGCTTGATGTGTACCTCAAAGACATAGGCTCTGAAAATGTGATTAATCACATGTGCATTGTGTTGTTGTATTTTATGTAGGGCTGTCAATCGATTAAAATATTTACTCGGGATTAATTGCATGATTGTCCACAGTTAATTGCAATTAATCGCACATTTTTGTATCTATTCAAAATGTCAAGTATTTAATACTTGATTTAATACTTGAGGTCAGAGGTCAAGGGACCCCTTTGACAACGGCCATGACAGGTTTTCCTATTGTCAAAATTTAGCTTAAGTTTAGAGCATTATTTAGTTAACAAGCTAGTATGACATGGTTGGTACCAATGGATTCATTATGTTTTCTAGTTTTATATGATGCCAGTATCTTCACTCTAGCTTTAAAACTGAGCTGCTACAACCTCCGAAATATCAACAGCCTGTCAGATTTTTTAGAGGTTAATTCAAAATTGCAAGCATTAAATAAATTAGTGACGTTAAAACAAATTTGTCTTAACCCTTTATTATTGAGTTAACTTTGACAGCCCAAATGTTAAGTTATAATTTTTATGTTTACTTGTTTTATTTATGTTTTCTTAGTTTGACCAAGTTTTAATTTTGAGTTTAATAAAAACACATTAATAGTGAGTGTCTCTTACCATTTTCCAGTTCTAGTTTCACTGTGTCAGGGGAAGATTTGGATCCTTGAAATATACACTGGTATTTCCCAGAGTCGTTGTTTTGAAGTCGTCTGATGGTCATGTTGAGTTTTTTATTTCTTGTATCATGGTACAGGGAAAACCTGCCTTCGTTCTCCCACACATCGGTCTTATTACTCCGTATGGGTCGCCTTGGAGAACGTACAGAAATATTTGTATATGTTTCATTTGTTTCAGGATATTTGCAGGTGAATTCAACCCATCCGTCTGTGCATCCCTTCACTTTAGAATTGGCCTGACAACCTGTAGATCAGACAAAGACAAAAGGTCACATCATGTCAGAAACAATTAGAAAGACTGTAGTAATCTGAATCAGCTCTGTATCAATACAACCTACACTTTATACATCAGTAGGTCAGAGTAGAGGATGAGCCCTGCTATAACATCAACTGTAATGTAGGGCTGTCAATCAATTAAAATATTTAATCGCAAAGTAATCACACATTTTTTATCTGTTCAAAATGTACCTTAAAGGGAGATATGTCAAGTATTTAATACTCTTATCAACATGGGAGTTGACAAATATGCTGCTTTTTGCAATCGGTGTATATAGTTATTACTGTAAATCAATTAACAACACAAAACAATGACAAATATTATCCAGAAACCCTCACAGGTACTGCATTTAGCATAAAACAATATGCTCAAATCATAACATGACAAAACTGCAGCCCAACAGGTAACAACAGCTGTCAGTGTGTCAGTGTGCTGACTTGACTATGACTTGACCCAAACTGCATGTGATTATCATAAAGTGGGCATGTCTGTAAAGGGGAGAGTCATGGGTACCCATAGAACCCATTTTCATTCACATATCTGGAGGTCAGAGGTCAAGGGACCCGTTTGAAAATGGCCATGACAGTTTTTTCTCAACAAAATTTAGCGTAAGTTTTGAGCGTTATTTAACTTCCATTAACACGGTTGGTACCGATGGATTCTTTATGTTTTTCTAGTTTCATATGATACCATTATCTCCACTCTAGCTTTAAAACTGAGCCGCTACAACCAAAAAATTGCAAGTTGCGTTAATGCGTTAAATAAATTAGCGGCGTTAAAACAAATTTGCGTTAATGCGTTATCATCACATTAACTTTGACAGCCCTAGTTATTATATTACAATAACGCCGTAGAAAACTATCCTGCTCTTATATTTCTAGCTATGTCTGTCTAAGCCAGTCAGTGTTGGTTAACTATAACTAACCAAATTAGTAGGGCTGGGTCATGATTTTTGATTTTTCGAACATGTATTTAAAAGTGTTCTTTAACCTTGTTGGTTTTAGTCTGTGAACCAATGCTGCAGTAACACTGCTACTGCGACCGACCGCACCACAGGATGTATGAAAACTGGTTAATTTCTTCGAACAGTTATCTATCAAATCTGTAATATCAGGAGTCAGACAGCAGTAATATTTTACCTGTAATCAGAGAGAGGAAGAGCAGAAGAAAGTTCCTCATTGTGTTGATCTTGGATGCTGAAATCATTTGTCCGTTCCTCTTTTCATCTGTTGGTGGCTATTCAGCGTCTGCACAGTCGAGTTTCCTCAGATAACCTTTCAGGTTGCCTAAAAGTTACCCGCCCCCTGTTCTTATCTTCTTCCTCCATCTTTCATATGTTGTCTTTGAGTTTTTACAGCATTAACCCTATCAGTCGCAACGACAGCTAGACGAGAGCGTAGGAGAAATGATCTTTCCCTCGCTGTTTTGAAGAAAAATGAATGTGATATCTGGAATGTATATTTAACAACTTAAACCCCTGAAAACATGAAGTCACAAAAACAATACAAACACAAACACCTGCAGTAGGTTGAGCCTGAACTCCTCAGAGCCGAGGCTGTTGGCTGTTGACGGCTAATAAGTAATTAAAAATAAGGTTATTATTTTGCTTTGGAACAGCCTCATTCAACGTCTCAAAGGAGCCAAACTAGAGCAAATGTTAGGAACTTTGCATTTTCCTGAATTTATGTTATATTTTCTGTCTTATTTTTCTTTTTTGGGGGTTTGCGTCCGAAACTAACATGCTATTTAGTCTCTAAAATAGTATGTGACATATTTTAGTATGTCCGAAACCTCAGTATGAAACCAATAGTACGTGAATTACATACTATTTCTGGTGAAATATTACAGAATGCAACGCTGGACATTACGGCGGCATAAATATCCCACAATGCAATGCGGTCGCGACGACAACGTTCATAACAGACGTTGACGGACAGCTCTGTAACATCACTATCACTTCAATTTAACTGTAAGTATCAGATTTCACTTTGTTAGACCTAATATAGTTTTAAATGAATTCAGACTTTGATTCTCACAAACCGTCGTTTTGGTCACATGAGGTTGGTACAGGTTACCATGGTTACACGTCTCCAATCGGCGAGGAGTCTCTCAGGAAGGGACGACGTAAATTACAGTTCAGTGCGTCTGAAAAGATCCATACTACTGTTTATTCACACAAAAGTATGTTGAACGATAATACACATATTGAGTATGTAGGGCAGAGTATGAGATTTTGGATAAAGCCGTGGTGTCTGTCAGTAAAACACTTTGTAATGATTGTTTTGTGCGATATAAACACATAGAATGTGTAATGTCAGTTATATAATGAAGATGACCACTCGATGCAAAAGTAAACCTTCTTTAATATCACTATAAAAACATTTTTTTGGTTAAATCAAATACAATAATGAAAGATGCTGAAAAGAAAAGTGACACAATGTACAAATGTTGATAAAAACAGGAAGGTTTTCCAAATGATGAAACAACTAGATGTTGCATAACACATTGCACATGGTGTATTCTGTATATACAATATATATATATATATTACATCAGTGTGAGGCTGATGGTGTGGGGTAATGTTATGGCATCACGGCTGAAAAGACTAATGCAAAACCAGCTGCAGTAGAAGTGCACATTGGTGAGGTAATGACTGTGGTCATTACTTTAATCTAAAGGGTACATCCATGGAGCAGCTGTAATTTGTGTAAATAAACACATTTTTGCTAGAATAACACACATGAAGAGTGTTTAACAGTGGAGGCTGGACTAGAAAAACTAAGTCTTTAATTCAGATCAACTATCCCTCTAACGCCTGATTTACAGTACTATTCATGTCACAAAATGATCCCTAAACCTGCCCCTAATCTGGACCAGTTAAATTAGGATTGACTCATTCATATGTTCCTTCAGGCCCCCGATCCCCTTTAAACATAATAAAATAACAAACTTACTGCAATAATGCCAAATCATTTTCTTAATGTTAAGGCTGTCAAAGTTAACATGATAACAACGCGTTAACTTTGACGCAAATTTGTTTTTAACACCACTAATTTCTTTAACGCATTAACGCAATTTGCGATTTTTTAATTAGCCTCTTAAAAATCTGACTGGCTGCAGACCTTTCGGAGGTTGTAGCGGGCTCAGAACTAGAGTGAAGATACTGGAATCATATGAAACTAGAAAACCTAATGAATCCATTGGTACCAACCATGTCATACTAGCTTGTCGTGAAGGAGGTTACATAACACTCCAAACTTACACTAAATTTTGGTGAGGAAAAACTGTCATGGCCATTTTCAAAGGGGTCCCTTGACCTCTGACCTCAAGATATGTGAATGAAAATGGGTTCTATGGGTACCCACGAGTCTCCCCTTTACAGACATGCCCACTTCATGATAATCACATGCAGTTTAGGTGCAAGTCATAGTCAAGTCAGCACACTGACACACTGACAGCTGTTGTTGCCTGTTGGGCTGCAGTTTGCCATGTTATGATTTAGTCTTATTTTTTATGCTAAATGCAGTACCTGTGAGGGTTTCTGGACAATATCTGTCATTGTTTTGTGTTGTTAATTGATTTACAATAATAAATATATACATACGTTTGCATAAAGCACCATATTTGTCCACGCCCATGTTGATAAGAGTAGTAAATACAAATCTCACTTTAAGGTACATTTCGAACGGATAAAAAATGTGATTAATTTGCGATTAATCGTGATTAAATATAATAATCAAGCGTTGATTCAGTTCTATGGTCCTTATTGACATGTTGTATTGAACTGCAGTGTTGGTTACAGAACTGGTAGCTTGGTGACTAAACCTCGATCCAAACAAAGTGAACGTTGTAATGAATCCTGAAGCCTGAAGCCTGGTTTGAATAAAAACATAAATCCCATAAAGAACGACCTGGAAAGTGTCGTGACTGGTCTCAGGGCTGCTGTGGCTGGTTGACAGTAGAATAGAACGGGTCTTCAGGAAGTCTGGATGGATGATTGACAGTTGAGTAGGCAGGACTTTGGTCGTTGTCCTTCACAGTAGAATATGTGTCGCCGCCGGCTTCACCAGAGCTGGTGTGAAAGTTGACGGTGGAGTAATACTCCGGGACAGAGGGGATTGTGGGAGCGTTGGCGATGACATAAATAGTTTGAAGAGCAGTTCCAGCGCCGGGCTTCTGGGGGGGCACCTGTATCTCCTCATAGGCACGATCCTTCCAGAGCAGAAGGAGAAACACAGCATGAACAGTTCATATAACAGTATCATAACAGTTCAATCCTAACAATAAGCACAAGTTCTAGCATGCTAACGTTAGCATTTAGCTCTAAAACAGAGCTGTTTTCTGTACTGGTGGTTCTGGTTGGACATCACTGCAGATGTTTTCTGGCAACTGCTTAGTTGCGGAAATTACAACGGAGGAAGAACAGCAATGGAGAAAAGTAAAACCAGAATTGTATTTGCTTGGACTGACGATGAGGTTGAGCTGTTATTGAAAGTTACTACAAAGAACGTACATTAATTGGAAGTAAAAGTCAATAGTTCGTTCCATTGCAACGTCAGCGCCCAGCAGCAGAGCTACGCTTCCGCCATTTTGGACTGAAAGCGACAACAGGACGCCAGTAAAACGTCCGCTAACAATGTGCTGTATAAAAGTAAAACTGAATTATTCTATTCTATTGTCATATTCTACAGAAATAGCCTGTGTTGAACAATAAAATTATCATAAATATAATAAGCGTTTTCAGTCCAAAATGGCGGCAGTTTTACTCTTTCGTAACTGTCGAGGCTGATGGTCACGTGACGGGGCGTGACAAATTAGGGAAGGACACATCGTGACTGAAAAGACCCAATCAGGAATAGGGATGTCACGATACCAGAAATCTAGTAGTCGATACCAATACCAGTGAATTTCCACCATTCTTGTTACCCAATTCAATACCACGGTACAAAAAAACAACAACAATAAATCCCATATAATTCAACACGCACTTTTTTTATTAAAATCATTTGAAAATTGCAAAAAAGAGGCACGTAGCCTTTAAGTAATAAATAAAAAGAATTGACCCATTTCGTTCATTTTGGCGTATCAGCGGCATGTTGTCAATCGATAGTCAGACGACGGACACTACATACTGACTGTGAACGCATCTGGTCCGTCATCTCAGAGTAGCAGGAGTTACACACGGGACGAGAGAGTTGACAGACGCAGCAAAAGAGCTACCGGAGAGGCCAGACACACCGCCACCCGACGCTACAGATCAGAGTCAGCTCTCTGCACATATTGACCTTCATCTTTCTTGTAAAATGTCCAGTGTAATCGGTGACACCGGTGTTGTCACAAGTTTATTAACCGAAGGGAAATTTTCACATCACTACCAATGACCGTTACAGGCATTGTACGGTATCTTGGGTACTGTAGAAAAAGAGTACCGTCACATTTTTAGAATTTGGGCATCGACTTGGTACCGAAGTATCGGTTCTCGTGACATCCCTAATCAGGAAGCAAACGCGGGCGTCTGCGTCATTCAATCATTCCTATAGATCATGGGATATACAGTAAATTTGCTATGTGATCATTTCAGCATTAAGGGGCGGCTGTGGCTCAGAGGGTAGAGCAGGTTGTCCACCAATCGGAAGGTCGGTGGTTCGATCCCCGGCTGCTCCTGGTCACATGTCGATGTGTCCTTGAGCAAGACACTTAACCCCAAATTGCATAACCATCGGTGTGTGAATGAGTATTTAGATTAGATCCTGGTGGGCACCTTAGTGTCCTCTGCCGTCAGTGTATGAATGTGTGTGTGTGAATGGGTGAATACTGACATGTAGTGTAAAGAGCTTTGAATGGTCGGAAGACTAGAAAAGCGCTATATAAATGCAAGTCCATTTACCATTTACCACTGTTTGCTGTCTTGGTTCCACAATGGTGGAACGAACTCCCCATTGACAGCAGAAACTCTACACATCTCCCATCACAGACAGAAAACTCTTCTGACTGCACCGTGGCCCATCTCTGTATCCTATTGCCTCTAAATGCAGCACTTGAAGCAGTTCAGTGTATTCGCTCCAGCTGATGTACTTGTTTGATTCTTGGGTTGCATCCACATGGTTGAAAACATTTATTGTAAGTTGATGTGGACAAAGCGTTGGCTAAATGAATGTAATGTTATATCAGCTGTGAATCAGCTGCCCGGTGAATCCTACCTGACAGATTCGGATGGTGTTGTCCAGTACTGTCTTGGTATCGGTGGTGTAGTCGCTGCACGGCAGCTGGGCGTGGCTGAAGTGGGCCTGCAGCAGCAGGTGGGTCTTGGTGTGGGCGCTGTCATAAGAGTGGGGGTTGACCTTCAGGGGGAGCTGCTGAGCCAGCTGGCTGTTCAGCTGGTCCTCGTTGTGTCTGACGGGCAGCTCGGCATACTCCTCTGCATCCTGCGAGACAAAGATCAAAAGTGAAACAGGAAGTCTCCAGCATGTTGTGGTCAGACCTTTTTAATGGGATCATCTGTACCCCAACAGCTGCACTTACCACCCCGCTCTTCTGGCTGTTCCCCTTCCCCACAAACACTGCAGGGTCAGGGGGGAAATCCAGCACACCTGCTTATAAAAATCTACCAAGGATTGGGATGATATTTTGAATTATTCAAATTCTTTGAAGTAAATTTCTTCTTGAGAATGCTCCGTACTGAACAACAGAGACACAATGAGATGCACTGGGTCAGTGGTAGACTGATGATGGTCCATCAGTCTCCTCTTTGTGCTGAGGCGGCGTGTTGCGCCTTGTTTGTGGTTGTTCTACAGAGAGATGCACGGACACGCATGGCTCCTCTCCTCTAATTCACTTCAGTTCAACTTGGGCTAATGTAGTCCCATCAACAGGCTGTACTGGGGGGCATCTGTCACAGCCTCCCCCTGGCCCTGACTGTTAAAGCTCCATCCATCACTGACTGAAGCCAGCTAGGAGCTGAAAAAGGACCTGAGCAGGGTGGGGGTGGGATGAGGGATAGGAAGAGTGATTTATCTCTCAGTGCCGTTGTGTCTGCATATGGATGTGCCGGAGAGAGAGAGACTATAGATCTTTAAGCAACAACTCCACACCGGCTCACACCCTCTGATAGTAAGGGGGGAGGTAATGGGAGGTAATGGGAGGTAATGGGAGAGACTGGAGCTTTGAAGCACTAACTGCAGAGAGAAAACAGAAGGAGTGGAGCTAGGCAAATGAAAAGGGAGGGAGGTTTACCAAGCTGAGGCCTACTGTGGGGGTCAGGACCACAGAACAACTGCTACTAAAACACATTCAGTTTTACTGAATGAAAGAAGAGAGGACACACAGACGTTGTGAACTGGCTTAACGTTCAAACTTTCCCAAAATGTGAGCGCACTTGTGTTGTCTGCAGTTTGTCCGAAAATCACACAGCTGGTTATGTTATATATTAGATATGGCTTTCAATTGATTCAAATATTTAATCACAATTAATCGCATGATTGTCCATGATTAATCATGATTAATCGCACATTTTTATCTGTTCAAAATGTACCTTAAAGGGAGATTTGTCAAGTATTGAATACTCTCATCAATATGGGAGTGGACAAATATGCTGCTTTACGCAAATGTATATATATATTTATTATCTTAAATCAATTAACAACACTAAACAATGACAGATATTGTCCAGAAACCCTCACAGGTACTGCATTTAGCATAAAACAATATGCTCCAATCATAAGATGGCAAACTGCAGCCCAACAGGCAACAACAGCTGTCAGTGTGTCAGTGTGCTGACTTGACTATGACTTGCCCCAAACTGCATGTGATTATCATAAAGTGGGCATGTCTGTAAAGGGGAGACTCGTGGGTACCCATAGAACCCATTTACATTCACTGATCTGGAGGTCAGAGGTCAAGGGACCCCTTTGAAAATGGCCATGACAGTTTTTCCTCACCAAAATTTAGTGTAAGTTTGGAGCGTTATTTAACCTCCTTCATGACAAGCTAGTATGACATGGTTGGTACAGATGGATTCATCAGGTTTTTCTAGTTACATATGGTACCAGTATCTTCACTCTAGCTTTAAAACTGAGCCGCTACAACCTCTGAAAGATCAATTGCGTTGAAGAAATTAGTGGCCTAAAACGATTATGTGTTAACGTGTTACTATCGCCCTAATTTTAGAAAAGCTTCTTAATTTTCCTTTGTCTTACTTTGTGCTGATAGTCAATTAATGAATTACTCAATCAACAGCAATTAATCAAAATACATCCATGGTAGCAGTGGTGTTCATTCAGACAGTCTGTAGTAGTCTGCAGGTTTACAGAATGGACAGATATCTGACAGGTGGACAGGACCGATGCTTCCGTGCCGAGTAGTTCAAAGCTTAATTTACAACATTCACATTTGAATTATTATTAACATTATTAACTTACAGAAACATCTGTAACATCTTCTCTTCCCTCCTCTCTTTTAAACACACACAGAGCGAGTGGTCCGTCTCGCTCCGTAATCATCTCAGTCCAAAAGTCCAAAAGTCAACATTTATTGAAAAAAGAGAGATTTAATCATTTCCAAAATTCACTTCATGTTTTTATCTAATAAAATATTGTTGTCCCCATTCCTGATACTGCCTCTGATTGGCTATAATATCAGACCTAATGAATGGCTCATAAATAATGGCATCATTTGCATTTGTTGTCTCCCCTAAATCAGTTTGACTGTTTCCAACCTGTCTGACATTGTGTTTCTCGTCCGGTCGGACTCGGTGAGCTCAGTTTCATTACAGCAGTACTGAGACATGCAGCACTGATAGGACTCTGTGTTTGTCTCTGTGTCACCGTGATGTCCTGGTATGTATATTTGTATATGACAACACGTTTGACTGTATTCTTTGACAGACTTTATGTCTGATGCTATACTGTATGTTTGAGTGCACTGTGAGAACAGTGGCGTCTCAGGAAGTAGAGAACAAAGACGGGCTGAGTGGTAGAGCTCAGTAAGGTGAGGTGGGGGTGGGAGGTGGGAGGTGGGGGTGCAGCGAGGTGTGGGTGTTGCTCATTAGTGGCCACACTGCAACAATTAGGGGGAACTGGAGGAGCATGCCAGTGCTTTGTAGCTAACAGAGGGGGAGTGGACAGGGCGGCGGGGTGACTGGCCTATTGTATCGCAGCTTGTTGGGGAGGGAGGCAGCTCGGCACGGCATGCTTTGGTCTGCTTCCAACTACATGTGTGCAAATGAGAGTGATGTTAAGTGTCTTAGAGTAGCCTCCCCTCCATATGTAAGCATCATTACCAAGTCAGGTTCAACCACTGAATGGACTTCCAGCTGTACACAAATATAATACAAGATGTAAAGGCTAATCAAGATGTAATAAATAAATCTCTAGTGTGAAATTGTAAAAATGTGTTTTTGGTCACAACATAAAGAAAATGACAGATCAGTGTTCTGTGGCTTACTGTATGTTTTGGGGTGAGATAAGGCCCACTGCCATCTTTAAATTCCTACTACAGGAAACATTTATATTATACTTTTCATATTGCAGATTAATCCCATGTGCAGAGCCAAACCAACAGTGAATGTATCTCCTAACAAGTACTGTGTATGTCTCACAGCCTGATATCTCTTCTTCCTCTGAGCCATAGAGCTGCATTGTTGTCCAAAAACTATTAAAACCGCAAGACTCCACTTTTGGTGTTCATGTTCCACTGCAGATAGTACCCCCTCAGTGTAGGCAGGATTCTTAGCCGATCGCCATAGCGATCGACGCCACGCAAAACTGCTGTGACATCATCTTCAACGCAACACAAACACAGTGCGTTCGCTCTCTTGATGGATCCTGTCATCGGCAACCAAACAGAGGAACGTCTGTACTTGGCGTGTTTCTGTGGGCTGCCATCTTAAAAATCTGAGTCGAGTGAAAATAAACTGCGTCACTATATTGACGGTAGCTTAGCTATTTAAAAATGGCGAGTTTGTGCAGGATGTCCTGTGTCGCGCTAGTGACGATTCTCTGTGACCAATCAGTGGTCTGCAGTGTTTTAACTCCACCTTCTAGTATCTGCACCACGACCAAGGTGGTAACAATAAAAGTACCAGGTATCAGGTACTATCCACAAAACCAAAACAGAGCGTTTCCAAGCGAGTTGAGTCGAGCCGAGCCGTACCATGCAGTGAAAATACGGCATTAACCTGCTGCTGAAAATAGTCCTAATGCACCTTTTCCTACTGTTCCAATAATGTTTGCTAAAAACTACAGGTTTAGGAAATTACTGAGCATGTATATATATATATACATATACTGTATATATATATATATATACACATGTATATACTGTATATACTGTATATATATATATATATATATACATACATAGAAAATATTTTTCCAGATCTGCATCAACACAAACATGGTAACAGCTGATCCAGGAATACATGTGGCCTTCATTTCATTCAGATTAGTGCAGCAGTTCATCAGGAAAATATAAATTCTTGGATTCCCAACACCAAAAAAGAATCACTTGTTATTTGGCGCGTGGCCTAATGTTACACCAAATTGTATTTCATTCTGTATTTAAAGGTGCAGTGTGTAGGGTTTGGCAGCATCTAGTGGTGAGGTTGCAGACTGACCAACTGAAACTTCTCCCGTGTGCCAAACGTGTACTGTAGGAGAACTACGGTGGACGATGCCAAAACGTGAAAGTCTCTCTCTAGAGCCAGAGTTTGGTTTGTCCGTTCTGGGCTCCGTGAAGAGGACCCGCTCCCTCTGTAGATATAAACGGCTCATTCTAAGCTAACGAAGACACTATTGGTATAGGTGATATAGGTGATTATATACTACAGAAAACATACTTATTAGTATTAAATCAGATTTCTGCCAATAGAGCGCCCTAAATACACACTGTTCCTTTATATGTATATATATTTATTTTTTTTCTTCGATATATTGCCCACCAAGGACATAACCTTCTTGACAGAAGTAATTAGTGTCAGTATCTTGAAACAAGACAAAAGATCACTGCACTTTTACCAAAAATAACTTCATTTTCTTTTACTTGTTGCTCTTATAAAATCAGATTTTAGAACTCAATGGTCTAAAAGCCTACAAAGAACTGATAAAGTGATGAAATGTAATATGAATAATTACAGATATATATATATATATATATATTTACGCTGATATATAAACCCATTAGGCAGTGGTAATAAAACCCAACCCCCCTCACTGAAAGGTGTGAAACCACCATGTCTCGTGTTGACCCCACCAATCACAAGCCAGAGTGTGGATGACCTTGCCGCAGGGATGCACAAGGTCAATCAGTAAAAGGAAGAGGGCGACGTATCACACTACAGCAGCAGAATGGGGAGAGTTAATGAAGCTCAGACTAAGGTGCTAATTTGACAGCAGAGAGTATGTATATGTGTGTGTGTGTGTGTGTGTGAGCATGAACGTTCCCTGATGTATCTTGTATTGGAATAAGAATATAACAAATTTTCATTCACATATCTGGAGGTCAGAGGTCAAGGGACCCCTTTGAAAATGGCCATTACAGTTTTTCCTCACCAAAATGTAGCCTAAGTTTGGAGCGATATTTAACCTCCTTCTCAACAAGCTAGTATGACATGGTTGGTACCGATGTATTTTTTTTGGTTCTCTAGTTTCATATGATACCAGTATCTTCTCTCTAGCTCGCTTTAACCTCTGTAAGATCAATTGTGTTAATGTATTAAATGCGTTATCGCATTAACTTTCACAGCCCTAGAAATTATACAATACAGCCAACTAGGGATGTCACGAGAACTGGTACTTCGGTACCAAGTCGATGCCAAAATTCTAAAAACGTGAGGGTACTCGTTTTATACAGTATTATTTATTTTATTTATTTCAGAGATCCTTTATTCATTTGTTCAAGAAGATGATTCACTCGTGTGGAAATAACTGAACTGAAAAACTGATCAGAGATCCTTCATTGATTCGCCTGAGAAGAGGACCCACTCCTGGGGGAAAAAACTGAACTGAACTGAACCTCTATCTTTTGTTGTTTATTGCTAAATCTCTGAAAAGTGGTGCTTTTTTATTGTCATCAAAATATAACATTAGCATTTTGAATAAATATTTAATGGTCTAATGGTCTGTCACCATGTCAGTGAATTTAAACTACTGCTTGCAATCTGAGGATATATACAGAGAGAGTGCGTGAGTGTGTGTACAGCCTCTGCTGTTTTCTTACAGTCATTGAGCTATACCTGAGGAATAAAGTCTCATCATTTTCGGGTTTTTTTTTTTACCGTGGTATCGAATTTGGTATGGAGAATCGTGGAAATTCACTGGTATTGGTATCGACTACTAGATTTCTGGTATCGTGACATCCCTACTGCCAACAGCAAGTAGGAAACTTTCAGGCGATCATCTCCAGCCTTATTTAGGTTGTTGTAATGAAGAGAAGGTATCGTTTCATTTCAACTTCACCAACTTTCATTTTCATTTCATTGCATTTCAACTTCAATTCCTTGTCCGTTGCAGTGCTTTCAAAGCGAGTGATGGCATAACTCATGGCCAGTTAAGGACATTCCAATAGAAAACAATGCAGTTAAAGTGATCAAACCCTCGTTCACGTCTCAATCCGTTAGGACACAATAGGACATAATGTGCAGAAGGAGATACTGGAATAGTTTTAACCTATGTGTTTTTTTTCGAAGGACTATTCGAACATCATTTTGGGCCAATGTTGACAGCCCTATTGTGCATCCCTTAGATCATTTCTATCACTGGCCTGACAAGACAACACAGTCTGGACTAAGCTAGTAGCCTACATGGTCGAAATCTAGATATGTGCATATTTCTGCATTGTATTTAGCAGCAGTTTGAACCATTTCATTACAGCTCCAACAACACAAAAACCACAACTTCAGACCACACCACTAATGTGCACACACAGAGGGCATACAGTATGTGTATACAAAAAGAAGGCATAGTGAGTAGTGACAGAAGAACTGACAGTGTGAAACTCACCGTCAGAACGGAGAGCAGGTCCTGGATGGGCAGCTCAGCCCTCAGTCGCTCCTTGAAGGTGCCGATGGTCTGATGCTTCAGGTAGTAATAGGAGGCGATGCGACCATAAGTCAGAGGCTCAATGGTCCGATCATCCTGGAGCAGTAATGGAGACAACAGGTTGACAAACCAAAGGTTGATCCCATGTTAAACAAATCTGTGTCATTTTACAACACTACACACACACACACACACACCTCTTTTAGCTCTATGCAGTAAGAACACTCCAGGTCTCGCAGGCTTCTCTCCACCAGGTTCGACAGGTACTTGTTAATGGACTCATGGCTAATGTCTTCCAGGCTGTAATAACTAAACAACACAGGACACAGGAAAAGAATGTGATTAGAAAAAAACATCAATGACCTTGTGCAAAAATACAGAAGAAAGCTGTTTGCCGTAAACAGTCGTGTATTTGCTCAGTTAAACTGAGAACTTCACGCTCGCTCTGATCCTCCACTGTCCTGTGGATAGGGAGGCTCAAGAAGACATACATACTGTTGGACGGGTTCTAGCAGACACATACAGTATGCTGTATGGTGAATTCCACTGCTTCAATCAGAACTCCCACAGACTGTGGGTACATAGAGTATCCTGGTTAAGTGTTTTGCATGTAAACACCATATACTGTTTTTTGAAACCTGGAGAAGTGTTCAAGGCGGAGTCACACCAATAAAACAGCTGCATTTTCAAGCAAAATTGTTCATTTCAATCTGAGCAAATCTGATCAAACCTTTCCCATAGACCCAAGATTGGTGAACCTGGACACATGAATTTGCAGGGTTAGCCAATGTCAAACTGTCTTGACATAGCTGCACTGAGGGAATGGAGAGTAGAGATGTTCCGATCCCATACCAGTGAGATATATCTTCGTCTCTTTTGGGCTTTCTTTGTGGAATTTATCTCGTCGTTGGAATACTGTTTCCAACGTTTGCTGCTGCGATTCGTCCTTCTTGCCCCCTTTGCCTTGGTGAAGTCGTCGTGCTCTTTCCCATGATGCGTCTTCAAATATTTTTGACACCAGTGCCCCTTGAAACAGAAGCCTTACATACTGTACATATCGCCATTTTACTTGTTGGATTCTCCACTGTGAAATATTACCAAATGGCTGACACTTTCCTCGCTCTGACTACCGTTACCGTTACACTCTCCACTAGCACCACACTGTTGTTCGCTGCTCTAAAACAGTAGTTGCCAGTGGAAGCCATGATACCTCCATCCATCCTGCATAGACTGGCATACTCGCCGATACCTAATCCCGAATTTTGGGCAGTATAGGACGCATTCCTATAGTGGTATCGGTATTGGTACTACTCTAATGAAGAGCCCAAAACAAAGGGAGCTATTGTAGCCTATTTTAGCTGCGATAAACCATCCATAACCCCGCTCAGTGGAAGAGTTACCTGCTCCACAGCAGAGGCAGGATTTGCAGACAGTAATGGCTCAAAAATACGTTGTACAAATATATCTCCTGAATAAACTGTGAGTTTATTGTCTTATCAGTTAGCAAGCTAGCTAGCTTGGAAATTTACTAGCATATTCCCAGCTGACAAGCATATCAACAGTTAGCTCGCCAGCAGCATTAGTTCACCAGGTTACAGCTACCAGCCCATCTCCAACCTTCCTTTCCTCAGTAATATAGTATATTGAATTAACTTCACTGTGCCACTTTCCGGTGTGACCTGGGGTTCATCCTCAAGTTGTACTAGTTAGTCAGTTATACAAAAAAATATCATAAAGAGTGATTGCCTTGATATGATATAATACAGGATATGACTGAAAACCAAGAGAAGAGACTTGACAGGGGTTTTCTCTCCCCAATGATGTAACATAACTCATTAGGGCCTAATGTAGAACCCAGATAACGGTGAAATGGTGCAGTAAAATGGCCTGTCACTACTGCATTGTTGCTGGTTAGAGTTTACACACTGTTGTGGTGTGAAGAAAAGCCACAGCCGGAAATTATTACCTGAAATAAGACAACCAGTGGCCAGCCAAAATGGGTTCCATGCTCAGCACCGCTAAGTAAGAGTTACCACATGAGGCTCAGCAGAAAGTAATCAAAGACATCCCTCATTAGCTCATAATGCCAATATTTGTGCATGGTGTGTGCACGTCAAATAAGAGAACAAGAAAACCAGGCTCTGTAGGTGATACAATGGAATCTTTTCAACAATTAAAAGGAAGAGGTTTTAATATTTGTTGAACAGGTTTTTAGTATTTTGATAATCTCTACTTGGTATTTCCATGTATCCACCACTTATCTGGGTCCGGGTTGTGGTGGCAGCAGGCTAAGTTAAAGCCCAGTAGTCCTCCACCTCCCCCAGGGGCATACCAAGACCTTCCCTGGCCAGATATTATTTATAATCCCTCAGCTTGCTCTAGGTCTCCCCCGTGGGGCTCTTTCAGTTGGATGTGGTTGGAATACCTCCACCGGGATGCATCTAGGGATGATCCGGATCACGCCCAAACCACCTCAACTGACTCCTTTCAATGTGAAGGAACAACGGTTCTATGACGAGCTCCCTTCAAATGCCTGAGCCCATCACCCTATCTCCAAGACTCCAAGATACTTAAACCATACTCCTTCTCCAAGTCCACTAAATACTTGTACACTGGATTGGCAAACTCTCATGAGCCCTCCAGCATTCTTGCAAGAGAAAGATCTCAGTGGAGCAGCTCAAAGTAAAGAGCTGGTTCACTGTCCCATGACCTGGACGGAATCTGCATTGCTCCTCTTCAGTCTGAAGCTCAAATTGTCCATGTTGGTCTGGTCTTCTGTCCAAACACAGAACAATTTCCCGGTAATAAAATAGTAATAGATCCAAAACAATGTATTTTTGGTGCTAGCTCCTTGCCTAGAAAAAGATCTTTTTGCTTTGTTTTTCCTCAGGGTTTTGTTTTCTTACAGGTTCTCTCTTGTTTTGTGGCTGCGTGGAAGAATGGGTATATAAAAAATGTACATTTTGAATGTATACAGTATATGTTTATGCTGTGATAGCAGTTTATGTTAAATAATTGGTGTACTTCAATTGATCCAAAGTATATGTTGCCTCCATGACATGTTTTGTTTTGTTGGTAAAAAAATGAAATAAAAAATAAAATAAAATAAAAATGGTAATAAAATGGGTTATTACCCTGAGAGCCAGGGGAATCAACCACCTATGGTCATGAAAAGAGACTAAAAATGTTGAAATAAAAAAAACAACAACACTGTACCCAAGTGGAGCTTTAAGTTGTAGAGAAAAGTAAAGCTAGAATTATATCACTTTAACGAGAATGGGACGGACGGACGGACAACCTGAAAACATAATGTCACCGGCCACGGATGTCTCCGGCCACTGATGTCTCCGGCCACGGCTGTCTCCGGCCACGGCTGTCTCCGGCCACGGAGGTCTCCGGCCACGGAGGTCTCCCTCCACGGATTAGAAGATTGGTTTAGAAGAAGGTCATTTTACAGTTGTCTGCATAATGAATGTAAACCTTTAAACAATCGCCCATTTGTCATATTCCATTAAAACAAATGATGTCTTCATGATCATCCTACAGAATCATTTATTGTGCAGTCGGGAGCAGGGAGGAGTAATCACACCGGAGCAGCAGTTGAGACGTGTAATGGTCACATCTAATGTGTGTTTAAAGTTAAGTATTCCTTTCATTCCCATCGCTCCACATGTTACCAGCACACAGAAAGTGTTTATTACTGAACACATTTCACAGATCTGTACTGGCTGTCTGATTAAGTCATGGCCATTAGCATCATCACCATTAGGCTCCTGATGGCACAGGGAGCCAGCCTGCAGACTTTAACTACACCCATGGGACCCCGTGTCCCCGTGTCCCCGTGTCCCCGTGATAGATTAGCTGTTCACATAGAAAACACAGCTGCATGGAGATAACGGTGTCCGGGGATCTGCACTAATTTAAGACACCGACTATCATCTGATGTAACATGAAGCTGGAGTTAAGAGAACTGTTGATTAAAGAGCAATAAAAGCTAAATATGTTTGTCATACTGGAACCAAATTCAGTTTTGATTTAATGGAAGGTCTGTGGGTCTAACTTAGTGTCAACTCCAAGTGCAAGTGGTGTAATACAGGACAAGGACAGTCAGTCCATCTCGTGGTGGGAATGTTGCTACACCCGAGTATTGTATTTTTCTTTCTTTGCTGTATGTTTGATGTTATGTCAATTATTAAAGAATCTATAGAACTGGTCAAAGCCACTCTCCACTGATATACAGTCACTATGGGTAGGAGAGTGGCGGCAGGACGAAAACCAACCCATGGCGTCATGTTATTTTACACTAGTTGGCTACTTACAGTATCTCTACTTTCTTTATTACGTCCGCCGAGGCCGAAGGCCTAGGAAGGAGGTTATGTTTTCACCAGCGTTGGTTTGTTGATTTGTTGGTTTGTTGGTTTGTTTGTTGGTTTGTTGGTTGGTTGGTTTGTTGATTTGTTGGTTTGTTGGTTGGCTTGTTTGTTGGTTGGTTGGTTTGTTGGTTGGTTGGTTTGTTGGTTGGCTTGTTTGTTGGTTGGTTGGTTTGTTGGTTGGTTGGTTTGTTGGTTGGCTTGTTTGTTGGTTGGTTGGTTGGTTTGTTGGTTGGTTTGTTGGTTGGTTGGTTGGTTTGTTGGTTTGTTTTTTGTTGGTTTGGTATTTATTGTTTCATTTATATTTATGAATAAAAGATTCAAGGAAACATATCAAATGTATCAAAAGAAAATATTGTTTTGATGTGTTTGAGCTCACTGCTGCTACAACAAGCTAACTGTTGCTAGATATGTTTTTCAACTGGGAATCGGATCCCAAATGGGACGAGCTATCAGGACCCAGCCTGTCAATGATGGGATTCATTGTCAACTTGGGCCATGGTTACTGTGTGCAGGGGCATCTTGTGGGGTTGCTGCAGATTATGGGATAGGAGGATGTTGCAACAAGCCATCCGGTCCTTGTGTAACCCCAGTAAAAGCTTTGTTTGTACCTCCAGCTTGTTCTCGGTTGGTGTTGAGCTTCGCCGAGGCTGTCACTTGTGATTTTCATGGACACAATCTTGAGGTGCAGCTGAGGAGTGAGGAGCATCCAGTTTTGTGTCCTTAGGGTTGAATCTCTGCTTTCTGCTGATGATGTGGTTCTGTTGTCTTCATCGACCTGTGACCCTGAGCACACACTGGGATGGTTCTGAAGCCAAGTGTGAAGCAGCTGGGATGAGAATCAGCACCTCCAAATCTGAGGCCATGGTATCCCAGAAAACTGTGGATTCCCCCATTTCTCATAAAACTCTTTACGTTTTACGTCTTTACATTTCAGCAGGCCACAGGCAGATTGGCACAGCATAGACAGTAATGTTTCAACGCTCACTGTCTCTATGGTCATGAGTGTTTGGTATATAAATATAGCCCATCTGAACTAGCAGTGGCTTGGAATAACCAAGGTACAGGTGGAGGAAGTAGCTTGGGAGATGAAGGTCTGGTCTACTATGCTTAGCTTGCTACCAATGCAACCTGAGCACCAAATAAGCAGCAGAAAATGGATGGATGGGAATTTAATTACATGTTTTAAGGACCTGCAGATATGTCAGCACTGACAAGTGATTAAGTGATAGTACTATTATGAATATCAAATGATAATACAGTACCAATTATTGTTATATAATAATAATAATATTATTACTAATTACTAATAATACTAATAATACTAAAGCTAGTAATAATACATCCACTAATAATCTTTGGAATAGTGGTAGCTGCAGTAGTATTCCTGTCCTGGGTCTCACTAGTGTTAGTGAGTTTCATCTGATGGCGAGAGACAGTCAAGTTTGCAGCGATACAGAAGTGGAATCATATCAAAGGTTGTGGTCCACCTTTAAAACCAGGATGTTGTGTTTACATGGTCCGCACCAGCCAAAAGATGAGCATAAATGCAGTATGAGGCTTTCCACCAATCCTGGAGGAACACTAAATCCTTCTCATTGAATATTGACCCCCAGCTTGAATCCATAATGATGAGTGTCTGGTTCCACAGACCTGTACTGGTCCAACCCTACTGCAGGCCTCAGTCAGGGACTGAATGGTAAATGTGGGATGACAGCCGTGCAAATACCAACAGGCTGGAATGTTCTGGAATGGTCTCTGTCTACACAGCAGATGTCTGACTGAAGAACATGGCACTCTTCTAACCAGGTTGTGAGAGTACGCCAAGAATGTGTGCATGTGTGTTTGCTTTAGTGTTGAACTGCATGATCTGCTGCAGTTGGTCATGATCATAGACTATATATATATATACAGTATATACCTGTGTATATATATATATATACTATAAAGATGGACGACGCGTCTCCTCTTCCTCCCACTGTACAGAAGTGAAGCCAAAATATCCAGATACAGGAGCCGCCATTTTGAGATTTTGACGTCATTTAGAGCCAGAGTCTACGCAGTAGGGATCGGGGTGTCTGGAGCCCCGGTATCGAGGTCCCGCCCACACACCCGCCTGAGCCAATCACAAGCCGAGCAGGGTCGCAGCTTGTTAGCGTGAGCCATCTAGCTGCTACGTTAGCAACACGATAGCTGTTTGGCTAGAAAGACACAACAACTGACCATAATATCTCTATTAATACATTTATGATCAAATTGATGCATGTTCTATTACTCAGACTGGTGACAGTTATGGAAAGTTAAAGTTGCACCTCCTCTCTCGTAAAATTCAGAACCTTCGGCTGCGACTACTTCACTGGCAGCTGTCAATCACAGCTGTCAATCACAACTGTCAATCATGACGTCTCACTCCCTTTTATAGCATCAACTAACTCATTCAAACCAAACCGATCAGAGAAGTGAACACTTGAACATCCATCAGCGTGATCAGATCTACCTAAAATGACAGAAACCATCTTTGGAAATATGTATTTGACGTCTACTTTGACTTTTTAGTTTGGCCCATGTCCCATCCGCTAACATGTAGGGGGCGGGACTTATGAGCTATACTGCAGCCAGCCACCAGGGGAACATCCAGATGTTTTGGCTTCACTTTAAGGGAGCTGTCATGCCGTCCATCTTTATACACAGTCTATGGTAATGATATGTGGTGTGAGCACGTTTGCCTAACCTGGGGTTCATCACCAGCCGTCTGAAGAAGTAGGTCCAGGTGATGTAGTCCATGGCATCCTGTTTGGATGAGATGGTTCCTGCAGCAATCTCAGCATTCAGATGATCTGACAGCACACTGAGGAGGCTGGGGATACAACATACAACACACAAAGACTTACAACATGATATCAACCAATCCAGCTGGATACAAACAGATAGAAGTCTGTACCACCAAGTAGATTAGCCCATTAATGGGTTAGTTGTTGAATTCGTCAATCACGGCGTTCTGCGGTCTGTTATTTCTGTATAGCAGACCGTATTTCTGTATATATATATATATATATATATATACTGCATATATAAAATATGGCATGCAGTTTAGGACATTATTGTATATATATACAGCTCTGGAAAAAATTAAGAGACCACTTCAAAATGATCAGTTTCTCTGGTTTTACTATTTATTGGTATGTGTTTGAGTAAAATGAAAATGTTTGTTATATTCTATAAACTACTGACAACATTTCTCCCAAATTTCAAATAAAAATATTGTCATTTAGAGCATTTATTTGCAGAAAATGACAACT
>CAKALU010063279.1:96353-127841 GCA_916700995.1 Hozukius guyotensis | reverse complement strand
CGCTTCCAGTCCAAAATGGCAGAAGCGTAGCCCTGCTGCTGGGCGCTGATGTTGCGGTGGAACGAACATCTGACTTTCACTTCTTGGCAATATACATTCTTTGGCCTAGATATGATTTTTTTCTAACGCACAACTTTAATATGGTAGAAAAAATGCATCATACTGTATTTAGTCTGGTGAAAATATACAGGTGATTGGTCGAATCCTTTCCTCCACCACTTGGCCAGTCCCTTACAAATATGTCATCGGGGATACAAGCCTTTGACCTTTGACCATTTCATCCTATTTGTTACCTGCAGTGTTGGAGCTTAATCTATTGTTGACCTCATTGTAATTTAGAGCACATAATAGTAAGTAAGCCACCCAGGTGTTTAAAGAAACATCATTTAGTATGTCAAATTCAAAGAGAATATCATAAAGTGGAATATAAATGGATTGAGAGCAGATTTAGAGCAGTGTGGTGTGTAGATAGCAGAGTTTGCACAGAGGGCGTTTCCCCACTAGATGTCATGGTAGTGTTTGTAAACTGAGTATAAATCCACAGCATAGACAGTAAATTCAATACTGAGAAAAAAGGGGGGCCGTGCAGCTACAGCTGCTATAAAGTGAACTTGTGAAACACTCTGAAATCTGAAATTGTGTAATGTACAGAACAACAGTTAAATTAATCAAATCTATTTAAAAATGAACTCATTATTAAGCTGCTCAATACAGTGTCCCTTTTGTGGGAAGTAAATACAAAAACAATGATTTTTAAAATAAATAAACACTTAAACTATAATAGAAGATAAAACCTCCCACTTGAAATGTGCTAGTGCAGATGTGTCCTTCATCCAACTGAAGCTGAACGGAGAGGGGGGGCAATCGTACTCGGGCATCTTGGCGGAGGTCTGCGCTCTCCGAGTGCCATTCTAGTTACATTTAAATTATCACATGACGCACAGTTATTAGGTTATGAGTTGCTACATCCCCCTTTGACAGTGGTCTCTTAAAGACAAACCAGAGCCCATGTTGGAATCATAGATGTGTTTTATTTCTTATTTTTTTCCAACACAGAACCTCACATTTAGACAGCAACACGTACAACATCACACATAAATGTATTATCATAACAAGAAACCATGGCTTCACCACGGCAAAACACAGAAGTTCTTTTGAATATCATTTCACTCAACCATGGCTTTTAAAGTGCATACATCATAGAAAACACACACACATGACTGAATGAATGAAAAGCTCCAGAAGCAACTGTATGGTCTCGGTCTCTCTCTGAACAATATCACTGACGACTGCTTTCAAATATATATTCTGATCATGTCACAGATATCATAAGCAGCCTGTATATAAATAAATACAAAAATGGATCGATACAAAAATAAATAAATAAATAAATACAGAATTAAAGAAATATGTCAGAAACAAACAAATAACTCAACTGCCATCTGTGTAAATAATAACATAACTTGCTAACCTGGTCATTTTTACAGTGCCCGGAATGAGATGTTTATTGTGCTACATGTGCCTATGTACAGAGATACATTTTTAACATTTGAAGAGTAAGGAAACGGATGCCATTTATCAATCAAAAGGTGGTTGCTTTGGCTCTAGAGAGTGGGAGGTTCATTTCATTTACAGTAACTCAGATGTGGAACTTGTATAATTAATTAAGAGGAAACTCCAGGTAGAAAATTGGGAAATGTTCGTAAATCCTTTATAGAGTTCTCTTAAGAACAAATCTGGCCATATGAGTGGCTCTTTTATGAAACTCAATCTGCAATATTGTCATATAAATGAATGTAATTTTGAATTGTATCAGTTTCTGACAAAAGATGTTAGTTCAGACTAAAACCAGTTCATAAACTGAAACTGGGTCAAACAAGAAGATGCATTGAATGTTTCTGTTTTGGAAGGATAACTAGAATAAGAATAGTGTATCTGCAACACGTTCTCATTCCCAACTTGTCACATACGGACGCTTGGTCAGGACCCGTTGGCGTCACTTAGGTTTAGGCAACAAAACTACTTGGTTAGGTTTAGTAAAAGATCATGGTTTGGGTTAAAATTAAGTGCAGCCGTCGGTGGCTAACGTGGTAAGCTAAGTAATTTACCTAATGTACTTAAAATAAGTCAACATTGACTTTTGGTTTCACACATGACACGAACAGCGGTCTCAAACAGCGGTCTCCTGGGTGAGAGTCCTGTGTTTGTTTGACCCATCCATCCACCCCGACCTAAGCCTCAGACATACTTTCCATGTTCCGCGTGCACACGGTTCCATTCGTACTACAGTTGAGGGTCTGCATCGGCCTGGCGTTCCACGCATGTTCACACCGATCCACGCTCCATTCCAGTTGGTGGCGGTAATGCACCATGACATTGTTTACCAGGAGTTCAACGCCATTTGGCTGTCTTTGTATTCATTTAACGACAAATTATATAAATGTGGGTAACGGCGGATCGCCTTGCACAACTTCGCTTCAAAACAAGCATCCACTTTGTTATCTTTTTCTTGGCAAACCAGCTAGAGGGGCATCCGCCACCAACTGGACAAGGGTGTGGAATGAAACTAGAGCATGCGCAGTCGGCACGCTTGCTATGCGTACAGTCGGCGCGGTCACAAATTTTATGCTGCACGTGGACGTCCACATAGGGTCTACACAGACCCTAGTGGATATGGGCAGATTACGACATTTATGTCATGCAGATCAAAGCAGACTCTCATGGACACATTGAAAGTATGAATTGGCCTTTATACATCACTTCACTTCCGGAGCAGTTGCTCTGAGCATCTAATAATGACACGGATGGGTTTACATTGGAGTTACTTGAAAGCCCGGTGCGTCTCATAGAGATGCTAAAGGGTGCCTTGTGCGTCTGTATCAGACGCCGAGGGGCGTGACAAAACGTTGGTATTTGACGTCCTGGGAATGAGACCGCGCTGGTAGTTAACGTGGGCAGTGGAGGGTCCATCTACAGACACTTTATCACACACTTTATGAGCCAAAGATTTGATACATCTTTGATTGAAAGATGAACTCTATAGAAGTTCTGAAGTACTGAAATCAAAGAACATTTCTTGCTAAGTGATATTATTTGGTTCTCATCATTAGATATTGTTAAATAGTGAGTGAACACAGTTTAAATAGAAGAATACAGCAGAAACAAGCAGAAAGGGCAAAACATTTCCGAATGACAAAACTATGTCTCTTTAGAGAGTAGAGAAGTCCAGACACTACCAGCTTTCACCACCTTATGGATCTAATAATGTTGGCTTGGTGATACAATGTGTACATGAATTTGAATTGTCTTGACTGCACATGTTTACAAAGAAAATAAAAATCACAGAATGTTTGGGTTCACAGTGTTGTCATGCAATCATGGCAAAGTAGTAATGAGGTAGGAAACTTAATATGAACTGAAATGTTCCTTCAGAGCCTGCTAAGTCTGTTTCAGTGTGAAGGTAGACTGTCATCTGGGATATATTATATTCATCATGTGCATAGGACACACCAATATTCACATTCCCCACTTTATACAAGGATCTAAGTCTATATATGTATATTTCATTGCATGTGTATGAACTGGTTACACGGTATATTGAATGTACAATGCTTTGCAGCCCAGAGGATAAAATGTATTGGTTACACAGTATTTGTGGACTGTTTCTTACAGCAAGCAGAAACAGAGATTTATAGTGAGTTTCAGTCCATTGATTTACTGTCCAGCTGCAACTTTACTGTTTCAGTTCACTCTCACCTCTCTCATAGCTTCAAACACTAGACAGACACAGTTAGAGACTTACTGGCAGTAGGCCGTTTGATTGGGGATGCCAACACCTTTGTTAGCAAAATGACCAAACTGCATCCCCCTTGTTAACATACCACCCCCCCTATCCATCCCCTAGTAACAGAGAGAGTGCAGCGGCAGAATACTGTATGTTAGTGCCTGACTCATTGATCCTTTATCTGACTGAGGTTTGTGACCACAGCTCTGAAATATCAGTAAGTTAGAATCTATGGCCCCGACCATGGCTCTGAAATATCAATAAGTTAGAATCTATGGCCCCGACCATGACGCTGAAATATCAGTAAGTTAGAGTCTATGCCCCTGACTGTGCTGCGTACTGTGACGCTGTCCGTGGTGCTGAAGTTGCAGACGGAATTGTAATTGCGACTTTTTCTCTGTGTCCCACCCTTCTGTCAGTTTCGTCTCGGATCTCTTGTTCACTAGTCGGGGGTGAACGAACAAATTGCCTTCTGCTTACTGGTGAACATAGTGGAGCGTTTAGCAGCTAAAGAGGCAGATATTTCACTCAGAAGTTGGTGGAGACCAAAACCAGAGCTAAAAGTTTGCTAACAAGTTCACCATATCAACTTAAAAGGGGATGATATGCCAATGTTGTGTTCAGAACTTGTTTCTACTGCCCCCATGTGGCAAACAACCCAAACACTTATTGCAGGTTTAATAAAAGAATGATGGAAAAATGTTTAGCAGGACTAACTGCTCTCCTCACCCAGAGCCATCCACAGACAGGCAGCCAAAACTGAGTCTGTGGTGGTAAAACTCCATTTCCCATAAAGCCCATTTCTATCGGTGCTCACCCCATCTCTCTGATGTCTTTGGTTTGACGGGGGTAAGGTAAACATGTTGGAAGTGGTTTTCTCACTGGCCTATCAGACCTTCCTTTAAGCACCTGCCTTAAGAAACTGGGAAAGCTTTTGGTCCGTTTCCGCTGTAAAGCAATCAAGCGCTGCTCGAGCCACATCCTACCTGGTAACTGATTGTAGCTGTGTCCCAATTCCATACTTCATATTAACTCTAGGGCAGGTTTAGAGACACTACTGTAAACATGCTTTATTTTTGAGTGTGCTGTTGATGTAATCTATTGTCCCACAATGCAATGCACAAAGGAGTATGAAAACGTCATTGCTTTTGTTTGTAAAGTTTCATTGACAGCGGCGTTCGAAAATGTTTTATCTGATTTCCCGTTAGTGAATACTGTGAGATAAATTGATTTATTGAGTCCCAACTGGAAAAGCAGTAAACTATGACAATTAGTATACAGTACATACTATAGCCCAGGTGATACTGGATTTTTTAGATTGATTCTGAAATTGATATTTGAGAGTTTAAAAAATTATATATAGGCCATATTCATGTTTTTAATATAAATACCTACTTTACAAAAACATATTTAATAGGGATCACATGTGTAGTGAGTAAAAATAAGAAAGTAGTGTTAAGACTCCAGTGGCAGCTCAGAAAACAGATTAACTAAACTGCGTATTGTTTCCTTATTTGAAAATGGCAGTAGTATTTCAAAGTTTAACATCAGTCTGCTCATACTTTCACACCGATCCTTTTGTGTTAGTACCAGCAAACAGTTAAGAAAATCAATTTCTTGTATACTAACTATCAAAAAAGTGCACAGTCAACATTAGTTTTTAAGGTAACACTTTATAATAACCATCATTTATAAATGGTAAATTTATAGTTAATTAAACTTAGCTAATAGTTATTTTACTGTTACTTTTTTAATGTTCAATAATTATCATTTAATTCATTAATTAATTATCATTTCTGTTATTTTAGCAGTCAGTTAAAATAACTATTAACTAAGTTTATAAATGATGGTTATTATATAGTGTTTTTACTTTGCAGTATTATTATATCTTATCATATGGAACTGTGGGACACTGATGTCGTGAAATGCAGTATAGAGGCCATTTAACGCTGATAGTTTTCAGTGATGGTCCATTTGTTTAGTGCTACTGGTTATAATGTTCAAGTATGAGGTTCAGTGGCTAAATGTTTTAAAGAGTAATTTAACACCCTCTGACTATCTTCTTTTTTGCTGACCTCCAGTGTTTTAACTTCTGACCTTCGGGCAGTGATGAGCAGGTGTACTCCAGGATGTTGGGTGTGGTTACAGGTGCAGCGAAGCACCCTTCTGACCACATGCTGAGAGGTGAAACAGGCTTGAAGCTCTAAGCCGGAGATGGCAGTGAAACACTGCTTCTACGCCTGCTGTCAATGTACTCTTTGAGGAGCACCTTAAAGTAACTGATGGCTGAAAAACACTGGGCATGTTACCATGGTGACGGTATAGATATGCACTAACTGTACAACCCGACCAAACTCTTTATACAGCTCTCATCCAACTTAGACCTAAAACTACTAATTGACTAGATAATCTGAAAACCACAATAGCTGAGTATATCATTTATATACATTTTTATCTACGTGACAAAGTCACACAAAGTCCACTTACACATGCTCCAACACTAAGCTCAAGTCAAACAAGGAGAGATTATTTTTACTGTTGCCTAATTAACCGGAAAGTCGGAAAGGATGGGAAGCTGAACTAAGAGACTCAGAGGTGAGTTGGCAGCTGATACTGTGAATAAATAACAGATAATATCAACCTTATGACTGATTGACAAGCATCATTTGGGGTAAAAACACTGGGGAATAACAATGTTGTTCAATTTCATATAGTTGTTTTCCAACTCTGACTTGTCTAAATCTCTCTAAATAGACTGAAGCCATGAGCCAATCAGGTTTCCTTATTTATGACCATTAAATCTAGTAGTTTTTACATCTTGCCTACTTCTCGTCTTTCCATTCTGACTTTAATTTGTCCCTTTGAAACATAAAAATAACATCTGAAACTAGAATTATTGCAATACATAACAGCAGAATGATCTCTCCCTCCTGTCTATTTAATCATTCCATCCCTGTTTGTATCCATTCTGTCTCCTGTCCTCTTACTTCTCCCCTCATCCACCTCCATCTCTTGTGTTGCTGTTGTGGTCATGGGAACCCTGCTGACATGGTAACCCCCGCATGAGTGTTGGTTGGTGACGGATCACTTCAGGTCGATGCCCTGAGTCTGGGACTGAGCCTTCTCCTTGGCCTAAAACACACATAAAAGACAACGGACAGGATGATGATGAATATGATTAAAAGTTATTAGAAATGACAACTATGAATTCATACCATGATATTCGACATATCTAAAATGTTAAGCTGTTTGTTGGTATATTAAATATCAGAACAAATAGGTCTCTATTTTTACAGTGCAAAGACCTGCAGTCTTTTATGCAAAAAGGTCAATCAGGGCATATTCAAGTACACCTTTACATAAATTTTTCTCCTCCGTCTGTCTGAATATTCCTGTATTCACCCTCTGTCTGAAACGCTCCGTTTTAGCTCCTGTCTCTTTAAGAGCTTTCTCCTGAAAAAGCCCAGTCTGCTCTGATTGGCTTGAGAGAAAAATACGGTGCACCTTTGCAAAGGTAGTTCTCAAGCTGTGGGCAGTATATTCTAATGAGCCTACATGTGACATAGGAAGGGGAGCCAGATCTGATTGGCTTGTTGAATCACATGTTTTCTGATCTAGACAGCCCACAAAGAACTGACTGGGTTGTCTTATTTCACAGTTTGTGGGTTGGTAGACACTGCAGATACCCAGATGTATGAGCACAAGCACTGAAAATGTGAGTTTTTCAAGATATGTCCCCTTTAAATTGTATGCATGCTATGTTCACACTGACAATGCTAGCATGCTGATGTTTAGCAGGTATAAAGTTTACCATATGCACCATCTTTATTTAGCTTGTTAGCATGCTAACATTTGCAAAATAGCATTACGCATAAAGTGAACCTGCAGCTGAACCTGGCATTAGTTTGGCATTTATGATAATTAGGCCTTTCAATCGATTAAAATATTTAATCAGATTAATTGCATGATTGTTCATAGTTAATCGCGATTAATTGCAAATTGTTCATACATTTTTTATCTGTTTAAAATGTACCTTAAAGGGAGATTTGTCAAGTATTTATTACTCTTATCAACATGAGAGTGGGCAAATACGATTGCTTTATGAATAGGAACTTTGGAGTGTTATTTAACCTCCTTGGCACAAGCTAATATGACATGGCTGGTACCAATGGAGTCATTAGGCTTTCTAGTTTCATATGATACCAGTATCTTCACTCTAGCTTTAAGGCTGAACCCGCTACAACCTAAAAATCACAAGTTGCGTTAATGTGTTAAAGAAATTAGTGGCGTTAAAACAAATTTGCGTTAGCACGTTATTATCGCATTAACTTTGACAGCCCTAAATATGATATTATTTACCGTAAATGTCTTGATAAAATGTCATCTCGATAATCTATAAAACAATGAAATCATATTGACCAGTGATTTTTATGTCATTATAACAGTTATATGCAAAGGAAATTAATTCAGCATGATAAATCAACTCACTATAGACCCAATCTGAATATGTTCCAATATCTAAAATGTAGAACCAAATACAACAGGACCCTATCGAACCCATTAGAATGAATATAATCTGGATTTGGCCTGACTCGGTCCAGGGTTGGGTCTTGGATACTAAGAACCAAGTGGACCGATAAACTCAGAAGATTACTATGTGTGAGTTGCATCTGTGTGATTTCCAACTCACCCTGAGCGAGGGCCGAGGAGGCCTTACTGGTCTGACTGGTCGCACTGGCTCTGCTACTGGGTTTGCCTGCCTTCTCTCCAGAGGCTCTAGGTCGTCAGCTACATCAGGACAACCGACGTATCCTCCAGCCCCAAACACTGAACCCAGATCACCTTCCAACAAGTTGTGACCGGTGGGAGCATTGGATGGGGCAATGTCCCGGTTGGCAGGCGTGTTGCTGACGGCCATGTTGAGGGTGTCGGCATTATTGGTGTTTGTTTTGTCGGTAGTGCAGATACTGGTGTTAGTGAGTCCGAGTCCCAGCAGGTCTTCTGATGCCACATCACTATCTGAGCTGTTATCGGTGGGACTAACCTCATGCTGGGGTTCCACAATGCATTGGTTATTGTTCGCTTCAGGGAAAACCTCCTTACTCAACAAGTCCAGCACCTCCTGGTTGTCATGGCTACCTAAGTCTAGCAATTCCTGATTTTCATTGCTACCGAGATCCAGGAGTTCCTGGTTGCCGTGGCTTCCTGAAACTAGCACTTCCTGATTTTCTTTGCTACCAACATCCAGTAAGTCTTGGTTGCCGTGGCTATCTAAATCCAGCACTTCCTGATTTTCAGGAAGGGAGAAATCCAGCAGTTCGAAATTGCCATGGCTACAAGGTTCCAGCACTTCTCGGTTATCATAGGTACAAGGTTCAAGTAATTCCTCATCGGTGATATTGCAATATGGATCCACCACCTCCTGGTTGTCATGACTACAGAGATCCAGGAATTCCAGGTTTTCAACTAGCCCTGTGTTGTCAAGCCTCAAAGGTTCCAGCACTTCTTGGTTTCCATTGTTACACAAATCCAGCAGTTCCTGGCTATTGTGGCTGCAATGTTCAAGCACTTCTTGGTTTTCATGGGTATGAGGTCCCAGTACTTCCTGGTTGCTATAGTTAGAGGGTTCTACTTGTTCGTTGTTGTCGTATGTGCAAAGGTCCATTGCCTCCTGGTTGTCATGGCCACAAAGGTCCAGAACCTCTTGGTTCTCTGCGTCAGGGCTGAGCTTAAAGCCATAAGGGTCACAGTCCCGTGCCATTTGGGAGGAAGTGATGTCAAACTCAAAGCCATCAATGTTCAGTTCGTCTGGTTGAGAAGAGGAGGGCTCAGGGTCAAAGGTCAGATCGTTTTCACTGGCTTCTGGGCTCAGTTCAGCTTCATCAGGGTCTAAGAGGGTGTGACTGGAATGTTCTGGACTGAGTTTAAAGCCATATGGGTCAAAGGAAGACTGACTGGTTGGTTCATAGCTCAACTCAAAGCTAAGCTCTCTGTCCTGATCTGAGTCGGGCTGGATGAAGAGGTTTTGGGAGTCTAGTGAGTTTTGGGGAGTTGTAGGATTTTGGGGTTCCTCTTCGACGTTGCCATCCCATTCTGCCCCCTGACTGGAGGTAACATAACAGGACAGAGTTTGCTCTATGTCGCCTGTCCACTCTGGTTCCAACAGGACTTGTTCGCCAAGCTCAGGGGCAGCCTGACCTGAACCAGAACTCAGACCTAGGAGAAGAAAACAATGAAGGATTAAGGCTAGAAGTATCATGAGCAAGACCTTTAGGGAGCCTGAAACAAAATAAATTTATTAAAATGACACTATGATGATTTGAAACACCATTAGTCAACCATTTAAAAGTCTATAAAGAGAAAATAGCTCAAACTGGTAAATGTTTAAGGGGCCGTACACATGCCGCATCTTTTGCACGCTCAAATCCATTGTTGTCAATGTGGATGGGCGGCAAGCGCGCTCAAACGCGGGCCGCAACTGCTGCACTCCGAGGTAAAAATAGTTCTACTTTTGGAACACAGTGTGCGCACCGCATGTCATGTGACGAGGAATAACCAATCACAACTGGCAGATATCGTTTCTTTCTACCGTACATATTAGTCTACGGTAAATATATGGAGGTTAATCATTTTAGTGCTGGACTACCCAGAACTCTACAATTACTCTTAAGATCATACTAAGTAGGGAAACAGGGGCTGCAGCAACAGTCTACACACTGAGAAGAACAGTAAAAAGTAACAACAATAAAAATGAGTGTAAACTGTGAGTATAAATGACCTTGTTCCAGTCCTGCTGCTGCCTCGGTGGTAGCCTCTCCAGCTAGAGATCCCAGGCTCTGTTCTTCTACGTCAGAGGGAGGGGAGACCATGCTGAGGTCCAGCTCATATCCATTAGGGTCTGATTCTATAGAATACTGACCCTGGGACCTCCAGCCCTTGATGGGCACCGGCCCCAGCTCCTCTGACGAGCTCTGAATGGGTTTAAATCCGCAAGAGTCATCAGCCACAGCGATGGCGTCCAGGTCCTCTCGGCTGTAGCTAATCTCTATGTCGCTGTCTTCGTCAGGGAATTCAGACTCAAAGCACTGAGTTCCTGTCGAGGCTTTGTTTTCAGCACAGGACAGACTAGTGTCCGCCTCGTCGCCAACATTCCCCGCCCCGTCATCGGTGCCGACGTTCGCCTCTGGGAACAAAATATCTGCTGCAAAGGGGTCGCTGCCTTTGAACGGGTCTGAAGCGAATCCACCTGGCAAACAGGGTATTCAACCAGAACTTAAAATGTTACATCCATTACAGTTTCATTTAATCATTTCAATCATATTGATAATGAAGAGAAACCAGGCACCACAACACACCAGATTTAGCGAGAGTGTCAGCAGCAGAGAGAAACCCTGAAAGCAAAAGCAGTGGTAGAAGTAGTGCTATTCAGGTCAGAATAGTAACAATACCGCAACGAAGAAAAACTTGCATTCAATATCTTACTTAAAGCTACTAAGAGGAACTTTCATTTTGTGTTGAGTTAGGTGGTCCCTGTAGTAGTTTTTCTGAGCACCAGACTCCCTTAAGAAAACCTCTCATTTTACTGCAGCAGGGTCTGACAGTCTACCCTGCTCAGTCCTGGTTCTGGTTCTCCCGTGCCTCCATTCCCTCCAGTGGGCCCAGCAATACGGCCTGGGCCTCCAGCAGGCTGGTGTCGGTGTTGGCTCCCAGGGTGTTGGGACAGGTGGAGCAGAGAAACTAAGCTCTGCTCCTGCCATGTGATACGGTGCAAACTGGCTGGAAGTAAAGCGCTAAACAGCCATGTTGATGCTTTCCAAATAACATCAGTGTAAAGCGTGCTTCCTATACAGTAGCTCAATCATATTTATCAGTATCTTGTGCATGGGTTCATCATTTGTTTTTGAGGGTTTTTTATACTTATGGATGTAATTTAATGTGGCAATATTGACTTGAGAAACGATGCTCTGCTCCTGGCCGGAAGAGGAGCTCTGCTCCTGCCAGGCACAGAGCTCTCCACCTCCTGCCGGAGCTCCGACTGCAGGTCGAAGGCGGCAGCAAAGCCGGATCTGGGTCTGTCCGCGGTGGGATGGTCGTTCCCAGAGGCCCCGCTCGAGCATTGACATTAACTATATAGAAATAGCCGATCTTCTCACTGATGGTCTCGTTTACTAATGTAGGTCATATAGAGGCATCAGGATTAAATTGAGACTGTTTCATAACCAGATAAAAGTTCCTCACAGTAACTTTAAGTGAAATTAAATAAAAAGTAAAGTATTAAGGAGAGAGAGAGAGAGAGAGGGAGAGAGAGAGAGAGAGTGAAGAGAGAGAGAGAGAAGAGAGAGGATTTTAACAAGTTTGTATACTGTTGGGTAGTTTAATCTATAACAATGCATATTGTCCAATATATAATATTTCACTCTGAATTGCAGTGGATTAGAAGTATAAAGTATCATAAAATGGAACTACACAAGTATAGTACAAGTATTTAAAAATTGTACTTAAGTTCAGTACTTGAGTAAATGAATTTAGTTATACATGCCACCACTGTCTAAAAGCATCTAGAATCTTTAGAGTTACTTTATACTAGATTTATGATGGCACATAAAAAACCTTAAAGTATATGGTAAGTAAGTAATACCTTCTCTCCTGACACCTGATCTCCACCAACAATATGTCCAGGACAATAATATTAACTCCTCTTAAAGTTTCAAGTAAAAGAAAGTGTACTTTCCTAGCGTATTATTACTCACCAGATGAGTCCGTTTTAGGGAACAGGTCTTCATTGAAGAGGTCATCTTCAAATAAAGTGAGAGAGATATTTTAGAATCATTTTATACAACCAATGAGACAAGATAAAGATATAAAGACTGGACAAACCACACATAAAAATAGCGCAGATGTTTTAGTCTTTGACCGTCAGGGAGGAGCATAAACTTTATGACTGAGTAAATACACCAGACAACACACTGAAGAGCCAACTGTTGCGTGTTCTTGTGCCAAATAAATCATGAACGGCAACCAGCAGCTGTTTCTAGGCAGTGACATTTGTGCTGAAAAGGCCGAAAAAGGAGATAAAAATGCTCAGAGTTTGGGTGAGATCCTGGATGGAAAGGTGTGTAGGACTGTATAACCTACAGAGGGAAATGGAGTTAACTTCAGGTAAAGCTGTTTATTTCCTACCATGTCTCCCCATCGGTCGCAAATATCAAACATTTAAAAAATCTTTCTGAGAACGAGTGGATCTGTAGGTTTCACCTTAGAAGCTTCACATCACAATATATAGATTTAATCTACTGACTGTCAACACCAACTGACCCTGACAGGACCGTAGACTGTTTATAAGAAGTGGGCGTTGTAAAGGTAATCTTTAAATATTGTTTTTGTTCTTTGCTATTTGAATATAATACATATATTCAATTTTTAGACTTCTTTTAGCAACCAGAGGAGTCGCCCCCTGCTGGCTGTTAGAAAGAATGCAGGTTTAAGGCACTTCAGCATTGGCTTCACTTCTCAGAACCGGAGGTTGCCGCCAGATTGGAACAGTCCCAGTCCAACTTGGTCCCATCGATCACACCTAAATCATATTCATAATGAGCTCAACAGTCCTAATGTCCCTGCCTTATTAAGGCCTGCATCTTTTTTTTGTTGATCAACGACCAAATGCGTTTCTCTTCTGTCTGGTCTGGTAGTAGTCGGTGCAGCCGGAAGACTTAGTGGATTAAATCCCCTAGACCTCAAAACAAACCATTTCACCAGTACAACCTGTTCTGCGACAGATGGATGACCCAACGATTAAACAAATCTAAACAATATGGTTACCACGTCATTCAGTGAAGGCTGTTATCAGCCTGACAGTGGCTCTGATACATACGGTCACTCTGACAGTGGGCGAAGGGGTCGGCTTGGTAGAAGTCCAGTTGGTTCAGAGGTTCTGGGTTTCCCCCTTCCTCCTCTGGGTCATCCTCTATGTCAGATCTTTCCATCTGTGAAGCATGACAACACAGTGTTTGAATCCCAAAGCAAGGAGGACGTGTTATTTGAAGGGTGACCACTGCTGCTATATTAGACTAGTTGGCAACAGTGTGATCATTAATTCCAAATCATGGTATTAAACTGACTGAATAACTTCTCAAAAATCATAACAGCTCTCATGATTTCAGCCTGCAAACCAGCCAAACATACTGTATGTTGTCATACACTCTGCTCCTGCTCTGTTAAAGATTGCCTCAACACTGTCGTATGTTGTGCGTGATGAGAGGCGTTCTGTGGTTATGGAGCTAGCTACCTTCGGTGAGCTGGTCCCGCTGTCGTCTGCTTCTTCTCTGGTATCTGCGAGGTTATTGCTGAAAGACGAGCCGCTGGCCCTCTGGTACAGTCACCCACACAAACAGAGAGAGGAGAAGACAGTGAGAGAGGTGTAACATGAAAAATACTTTTAAATAACGTTCATCACAGAAAAGAAAATGGATGAAGGTAGTCACACCTATATTGCATTAAAAGTGACAGCTCTATTTTTCATGAGAACAAGTTAAGTGCTGCTACACCAGCCACACCCCGGCTGTGTTCTGCTCCTGGTTTTCCAGAATGAGTGGGGATCCACACAAGTTTTGGGGCGGACACAGAAGGTTAAAAAAATACTGCGTAGCACAGACTAAAAGATTCTGAATATCTCAGAGTTGCTGCGCTGCTCAAACCAAAACATATTTTTGTCCCATTTGTTTACCCCATTTGTTTGTCCCATTACAAGATTAATCAATCTTGTTCCCCATGAGGAGAGAGTCTATGCAGCTGCATGCGGCCACATAAAGAAAAAGTGTCTTTTTTCAGAGCGCTCTGACGTTTTTATGCGGCCGCTGCGATTCCATCTAGTTGAAAATCTCTGAATTTTTCAGAAAGGTGCCGGTGTCGTCGCCATGGATGAAGCACTCACCAGGACCCTCCCTGCACTTTTTTTCTGCCAGAAAAAAATGCTATGTGGACACTCCTTTAAAACACTCCTTAATCGACAGAGCTCTCACTGATGGCGTAAAAATATCTACAAACAAATAGTTAAAGCAGCAGTAGGTAGAAATGGAGCAAATATGATTTAAAAAAGGTATTATAAAATGGTCATTATATCCTGACAGTAGTGCATGAGACAGGTAATCTGAAATAAATCATGTTCCTCTGTGTCCTCCGGTGCGCCTAATGGCATCTGCAAGATTTCACAGACCAGAGGAAAACAACCAATCAGAGCTTATCTGGAGTCTGCCGTCTCTGAGCAGCTGTCAATCACTCACGAACTCCGATCAAACGGTCAAACTAGGCAGCGCTGATCAAATATAAATCAATATTCTGTTAATGTAATGCCTATTTCTCTCCTCAAATGTTTTCAGAAACATCTTGTAGTGTACTGTTTAGCTGTAAAATTAGAAAGTTTGTGACCTGGCAGCCATATTGAGATCTGTTGAGGAAATACCAAGCACCGCCCACCAGCCGGAGCACAGCCAATAGGAACACTCTCTCTCTCTGAAATGACCTGTGATTGGTCAAAGTCTCCCGTCACGGGCTGAATTTTTTAAAGCCTGAAAGCAGAGCCATGAGGAGTCTAGTTATCTCTCAGAACACTTGAATTACAATATGCTGAAAGGTTATTATGGAATTTTTGCCCAATGATGCCAAAAATATACTGCCTACTGACACTTTTAAAGCTGTCCACTTGTGATCAGATCACCCAAGACGCATGTTAATGCCAGGTCTGAAAAGGGCCTCTCTCTCTCTCTCTCTCTGCCTCTGTGTCATGTCAGCATCTGGGACAGCTCATGACTATGTGAAGACATGTCTCTGAACGACTGTAGAGAACCCGTCATGACAGACACAAGCGTGAATTCCAAGCCCACTTCAGGGTTTTTGTCTCAGATCTATGATATTAAGCAAAAGCCTCACAGCCTGCACTAACCCTTAGTAGTATTGAACTTGCAAAAGTTTGTGGACTTGTGCGACACATATAAAAAAAGAATGGTCTAAAGCAAAGCAGCAGGCTGATATCCTGACTTTTAGTCCATACTACCTAGTACGGGTGATTCTACACTTCCCTCTTTCTTACTCCACATCTCCAGTCTTGTTGCACAGCCTTTCTGTTATAAATGTAGAGTCTGCAAACCCAGACTGAGTTCTCTCAAGAGATGTCACTTGACATACCTGCTAATAATGTAACTGCGTGGAACCAAAACAACAAATATCCTACAGCATCAGTACTGTGATATACCATTATCAGGTCAGCATAGGCAGGCAGCGACTGGCTCCTTCCCCAAGGCCTCATGGGAAGCGGATCGTCCTCAGTGGTGTCTGCAGGAGACGTTGACTCCTCCAGCTGGCTTTCTGGAGTGACTGCACCTCCTGACAGAGAACACAGGGTGTGCTCCTCCTACAAGGAAGAGAGGAATAAGTAAGGAGTCATGAGGGAGAGACTGGTAGATTTAGATTGGTTTCTCTTTGAAGACCTCAGTCACCAGAGAAAACACATGGGAACGAAATGCAAAACATATGTTGTTTTTCCAATTCCTTAGTTTTTGTAAATACTTGTCATCTTCCCCCATTGAGCTTGATTAAAAGCAGAAAGATCAAGAACTTGACTGTCCCTGGGTGTTCATCCTTTTAAATGCAAAATGGTCGAGAAGTTGAGTCTCTCAAGATGGAAATATACACAATTAAATATTAATACTTCAATGGCTGTGGTGACATGCAGTAGTTTTCTTTTCCCTTTACATCTGATTGACAAAACCAGATAAGTGAAATACTGCACCATGTCAACATGCTCTCAGCAAACAATTGGGAATTATAAAAAAACATATACTACTGGTTATCTCCCTAAACTTAACCTGTTCCCTGGAGAAAAACGCACCTCTCGGAAAAGTAGAAAACACTCGTAAATGACATTCACAGTGGGACGTATTTGACTTATCTGACGTTGGTATTCAGAGAATAGAAGGTAAAGCGGGAAGTGTGGTTACATGACAGATTATACTACCAACCATTCAAATGGAATGGATTTCAGATCAGATACAGGTGTTACTCTGATTGTTAGTGAATTAAAAGGCTCCATGTAAAATATAATAGATATGATGAGTGGAAGTTTACTTTCTCTGAATTTAAGCATCCTCCTCCTACCACTACTACTACTATTACTACTGTAGTACTAATACTATCCATCAAATGAAAAAAACACATTAGACACCAAAACATTCTAATCAGTAGTTCAATTTGAAAATACACATTTATATATATATTTAAAAAAAAAAAAGCAACAATATATATATATTTTTGTGTGATTATCACCGTATTGTATGGAAGCCCTGAGAGGCAAGTGAGAAAAAAAAATCTGGTGATCTATTTTCCAAGTTAGATCTAAATAGTTTTTTCTCCTGTGTTTATGACTTAAAGGAACAGTGTGTAACATCTAGCGACATCTAGTGGTGAGGTTGCAGATTGCTGGTCTCAAGTGTGTAGAAGAACTACGGTGGCCGACGTAAAAATGCAAATGGCCCTATATAGGGCTGTTGTAAGAGTAGCCAGGGCCAGTGCATGTGTGTGTTTGTAGGAGGGAAGTGAATGGTGAAGCAAGAGAGAGAGAGCGGCGGCGAGTGTGTGAGCGAACAAGTGAGCTAGTGGAGCAGATGTCAGAGTTAGTTCAGTTTCTGAGAATATCTGTGAATGTTCAGTGGAAGTTGCAGTTTGTGCAGAAATAAATGCTGCAGCTCCTCCAGACCAACAGAGGTTTCCTGTGTCTTGTCTCCCTGTTGCTGTGTGAAGTGACGGGGGGCTTAACTCCGGCCAAAGCAGGAAAAGTTAACACAGTGTTTGGTTTGTCCGTTCCGGGCTACTGTAGAAACATGGCGGACTCCGTGAACAGGACCCGCTCCCTATATAAACGGCTCATTCTAAGGTAATGAAAACACATTGACTCTTATTTTAAGGTGATTATAAACTAAAGAAAATATATTATTATTAATATTATATTCCTTTTCTGCCAGTAGATCCCCCTAAATACTAAACACTGGATCAATTTTTCCAGGTGAATAAAAAGTTTTTCCAGGATCATTTCTCTAATTCACTTTTTTTTTTCAGATAATGTATAACACTCATGATATTAATTTTGGCCACAAGAGGCTGAAGTGCACCACTGCCCCTTGTTCTAAATAGGACTAAAAGCATTCATGTTTTTTTCCAGGTGAGTTTTAATTTAAATAACTCATTACCAGAGAAATTAAAACTCACCTGGAAGAAAACATGAATGCTTTCATGGCTTTGCTAACCGATCGAGGCAGATGGCCGCCCACCCAGAGCCTGGTTCTGTCCAAGGTTTCTACCCGTTAAAGAGGAGTTTTTTTCTTGCCACTGTCGCACCAGCTGCTTGCTCATGGGGGATCTCTTGTTGGGTCTCTAAATCCTAGAGTACGGTCTAGACCTGCTCTATATGAAAATGATGCTATATAAAAATACATTGAATTTAAATCCTATTTACATGAGGTAGGGGTGCACTTCAGCTTCTTGTGACCGAAATGAGAACAAACACCTACAGTAGCAAAATGATCCTGAAAAAAATGTTGGTTTTTTTCACAGATGACATAAAAAAAATAACTTAGAAAATGATCCTCGCAAAAAAATAAATATCCCTAGAAAGATTATTCTGACAAAACCTAAACACAGGAAAGAAAATAATTTATATCAGACTTAGAAAATAGATCACCAGAATTGTTTTTTCTCTCTTGCCTCTCAGGGCTTCCGTAGTATTAGCCGATACACACAAACAATACACACAATGTCCTGTGGTACCTGCAGGATCTCTTCATAGGACTGTCTGATGGAGTCCTGCAGAGGAGTATCCCTCTCGCCAGCCTCCTGCACCTTCTTCTTGGCCTGCTTCACCTCATCTCTGAGCTTCTTCAGCCTCCACCTGACTCTGGCAAGTTCCCTCTCGTACTCCTCCACCTGGCTCTCCTTCTGCACCTCCTCCGCCTGCAGAGACAGGATCTGGCAACAAAGGACAGAGAGACAAAATGTCTTTCTGTCACATACACTGTGCTGCTAAAACGACCTTGATAGAGATACTATCCAGGCAATGTAATTTTAAACTTTTTTTTGAAATATAGTATACCGCTAAAAAAAACACACTGCTTGTTGAATTAAAAAAAAATTCAGAAAATTATTTCCAACATTCTTTTATTGAACAAATTGAGCATTGAACTCAACACAAAAGGCACCAATAAAAAAAAAGAATGATAGTTACCACGGAGGCAAATTTAGAGATGAGAGAGAACTAGCTGTAGAGTAGCAGGTCATCATTACCTGTTGACTCTCTTCATAGCACATCTGTCTAGTTGCCTTTATTTGCTGCACCAGCGTCTCTTTGTGTGTCTCTAATTTAACCAGAGTCTCCTCCAGCTCCTTGCGGTCTGACTGCTGCTCCTGGAGCTCCAAGTTCTCCACCGTCACTGCGTTCTCCAGCTCCTACAATCACACACACACTGTTTAGGATTTAAGAATGATTCTAACTCAGAATGATACAACATGCATGGAGATGTACAAACACACCACACGCACACACACAGGCGCAGGTGAGAAATGATGGCGGAGTTGTTCTTACACAACATCCAAATGATCCGTTAGGTCAAATGGTTGGATTGGCCTGATGTTCTAAAAGTGAACAGAGATAACCGCCCCATCAAATGCTTGATGACATTAACATGGACCACGTTATGTGTGTGATCGATAACAGCTTAATAAAAAGATGTTGACAAAGAAACACTGCTTGCTTGTTGTTTTACCCAGAGTCTGATGAAAACAATGATATCCTTTTCATCTGCGTCCAGTGAACAAATTAGCCTAGTAGGGTCGGGCGATGGTTTCTACTTCCATATTGTCATATCGTGGCTGCTCGAGATCTCAGAAGGCAAGGTGGCGTGGCTCAGCGTCTGAGTGTATCTTTAATATCACAATCCAAATCATATCCGTAAGAGCAACGTTTTGGTGAGCAGGCACACGGAAAAGAGACGACAAACTGTTTTATTAATTAAAGATTTCAATTTCATCTCTACATGCACAGTAGGGCGCAGATCCTAGAGATTATTATCACAACATCTTAGTTCTGATAGTAAATCTTAATATCGGCGTAGGTAAAACCAATCGTTGATCATCCCTCAATCCAATCGCCATTAGGCACAAGCCTGTAGCCTAGCATTGCTGTTCAGCTTAGTTTAGCTCAGACAGGGAGACTCTGCTAGCTTAGTTCCAAAATAAGTTCAAAAACTGTATCTTGTTAGCTAGTAAGCTAGTTAAATGTGCATCCCTTCCTCTCAGACTAATAACTCTAAATGTTATATACAAGCACACAAACGTTGTTCTAGTGATATCACTACTGTATCATGTACACGTCCATCTAGGGCACAGGTACAAACATCTGCTTGGAAACTAAATAAACACTCAAATGATAAGTCAATTATTACGTCAACAGAAAATGATTTAGCAACACTTTTGATAATTGATTAATAATTCATGAGGTATTATTCTATCTAATGGAGAAAATAAATGTCTGATTGATTGATTACTAATTTCTTTGAAGCATTAACACAACTTGCGATTTTTAGGTTGTAGCGGCTCAGTTTTAAAGCTAAGATACTGGTATCATATGAAACTAGAAAACCTAATGAATCCATTGGTACCAACCATGTCATACTAGCTTGTAGTGAAGGAGGTTAAATAACGCTCTAAATTTAAGCTAAATTTTGGTGAGGAAAAACTGGCATGGCCATTTTCAAAGGGGTCCCTTGACCTCAGACCTCCAGATATGTGAATGAAAACGGGTTCTATGGGTACCCACGAGTCTCCCCTTTACAGACATGCCCATTTTATGATAATCACATGCAGTCAGCACACTGACACACTGACAGCTGTTGTTGCCTGTTGGGCTTCAGTTTGCCATGTTATGATTGGAGCATATTTTTTATGCTAAATGCAGTACCTGTGAGGGTTTCTGGACAATATTTGGCGTTGTTTTGTGTTGATAATTGATTTACAATAATAAATCTATACATATATTTGCATAAAGCAGCATATTTGCCCACTCCCATGTTGATAAAGAGGATTAAATACCTGACAAATCTCCCTTTAAGGTACATTGTGAACAGATCAAAAATTTTGGATTAATCGCAATTCACTATGGATAATCATGCGATTAATCACGATCAAATATTTTAATTGATTGACAGCCCTAATTTAAAACTATGAAATGGTCTATATATTGTCCAGTTGTGACATCACAAATGTACAGAAATCCTGACGGCTCGTTTTAAGGCACAGTTTCTGAATACGGGTGTATATTTCTCCATGGATTGAGCGTTTTGATACTTTCACAGTAGTTATATAGCACTTAAAACTGCTTCATAATAATAAAAAAGGCATTAAATTTCATGTAACCTTTAAAAAAATATACTATTTTATTTTATTTCTATAGTCTGCATTGTGCCAAGAAATTTAAATAAAAAGTAAGTGAAAAAATAAATAAATACTGTCCAACAACATGTATAGAACCACTGACATGCTACATGATGGCATTTGTGAGACGCTTAACTTATCCTGATAATAACAATGTATGCCATGTAAAGACATATTGTGACCATGCCGTAAGCCTGTAAATAAAGAGCAAGGAGTTCATATACTTCAACACAAATATATTTAGAAATATGCATCATGTAGATATGTACATCATGTCAACTATGAATATATTAAAAGTGTATTTTTGAACAGGACCTGACTACAAGACAGTGCCTCAAAATGAGGTAGAAAAGCAGAAGCTGCCTTCATTTCACTTAATAGAGAAATGATCATTAATTATTAAAGTGATCGTTGCCATGTTATTAAATTGAAAGGAAATGAAATGAATGAACAACAGAGCAGAGAGTAAACAAGGCCCCTGGGGGTCCCAGCTTTGCCCTGTTGGTAATCCAGACTTACACTTAGCGCACGTGTATCTACAGCTTCATCCAGCCTGAGACTGGTTTTACAGCATCGTGACATCACATGAGAGCATCATGGGAAATGCAGTGATGGAAACACCATACGTACACACAAACATACATATGATTTATGTCCACATCATTTATATTCACAAAAACAAATGTGACACCAACACTAAACACACCCACGCAGATGTATGTGAAAAACCTGACAGACACACACACAAACATGCACACACCAGCGCTAGGTGCTGCGGTCTTCTTACTCTGATCTCGGTTGCCTTGGCGAGGACTCGCTCGTCCGATTCCACGACGTCGGTGTCCCTAGGAGACGACCAGCAGAGGAGACAGGAGTGTTTAAGGAGGGAGGAGAGGGAGCACTCACTCTTCCAGCCTGCCTTCCCTCCATCATGCCCTCCTTCCCATGATCCTTCTATTTTATCCTGCTGCACTGCTGGCTCCTCCATTGCTGCCCCTCGCTAGCTGTCGCTACACTGCAGAGGAGGCGGAGCTGCCTCTGTGAACGTGCCTGAGTGTGCGTGTGTGTGTGTGTGTGTGTGTGTGTGTGTGTGTGTCCGGGGTGATCGATGCATACAGGCAGAATGCACCAATGTGAGAATGGGCAGAGAGAGGGGGATGAGTCAGAGTGAGAGCGGTAGAGTATGTTCATCCATCCATAGGAGAATTTATGTCCTCCCCTCTAGTCTCCTCCCTCCTTTTTCCCCTCCTACCATCATGCTGCTTCTCTAGTCCTCACACATCTCTCACCTCCTCCTCTTTTTCCTCCTCCCCCTCCATCACCGCCACTGCAGTATGCATCAGTCCAAACACACACACACACACACACACACACACACACACACACACACAAACACACACAAAGCAGTGACTGAGCCATTCATAAAAATCCTAGAGAGCACAGAGCAGCAGTCTGAACAGGCAAATGTTACCAATCGATCAATAATCATTCACAAATGCATTTTCATTATCAAACACTTGTCATGAATTTATTATAAGGTTTATGATTTTCCCACATTCATCACTCTTTACTGTAATATAATCTAATTAAAGGGACTGTATGTAAGTTTTTACACGTATAAATGTTTTTTAATCGTTTATTTTATTGCCTATGTGTGACCAGGTTGTAAACTAACCTAAAAAATTAGACCTTCCGCGACTTTTTGGGTTTCCTCTATCAGCCTGTAGACCGCTTTTAATGTGAAGAATGCGGGACGTTTTTCCCGGGAAAATCCAAAAGATGTGATATCATGCGCACTCGTGAGTGTCTTCACTCTCTTCAGCTCTGCTTCAGGGCTAACAGTGTGCAACCATAGCTAACGTTTGGTTAGAAATGGAGTCCGCTAACGCCAACAAAAAAACAGCCACCACCACAACTCAGACTCCAACACAAACTCCACGGAAGCACAAAAAAAACCAAAGTTATATCTAGTGTAGTCCGTCTTGCAAAACAGGAATGTGACTGACGCTGAACTAGGATCAACATTGACCGGGCCGTTCAGTCTCGTGTGTGTCGCCTCACTGTTTTGACCGATGCTCGCTCGCGTCTACGAAGTGCGAGCACAAGTGCGAGACTTGTTGTTGACTTAACGGCCACAGGTGTCACTGTTAACAAGCAATTTCTGATTCTTGCGAATTATCTGCGTTGCCATATTCCATTTTCGTCAGTTGAGTTTCCTCCTAAATAGTGTCAGTGTCCGCCTCACACAACAAAAACCTATCCAGACAGAGAATGTCTGATGGGCTAACGTTAACTACTAGGGGTGTCACAATTCTCCAAATCCACAATTCGACTTGACTTTCAATTTTAAGGTCCCGATTCAATTCAATTTTCAATGTAAACATTGTTAGACTATGGAGTCTTGATTCATAAAGATCAACAGATCATTGGTTTTATGTCCTGACAACTGTCATTTACACTTCCAAATTCTTCTTTAAAAAGAGAACTGAACTCCCTTTTTATTTAGAAAGTGTTTAAAAAATTAGACTACACCGGTCTACAATATAAAAAGCTGCATCTTTTCAATATCAGTGTCTGTGTGACCCACCTCAGTACATAATCATTTCAATAATAAAACATAAATCCTTCTGCAGGGCATTACAAGTGTGCCGTAATCTACAAAAATACGCTTTTGTTGCCATCTACTGTTGCACTTGTTTCTCTCCTCTCTTTTTTTCCTCTCTTGTCTCTCTGTGTGTGTCAGCCATGGGTGTCACCGATGGCGGATACGGAGCTTTGGACACACTGTGCACTGAGAGACGGCACTCGGCAGCCAGCTCCTGAGTGTACTTGTTGCTACACTATCAGCTGCTCTGTTTCAACAACGCTGAGCCGTGGTGTTGTTCTGTCAGGAGATGCAGTGACTTAATGTTAAATCAAGTATGAGTAGAAGGGCTATGAGTAAGGACAAATAACTAACTAACTTTTTGAAACCAAATCACAGCATGGCTTTTTCTATGGTGTTCCTCAAGGTCTTGGTGTCTTAATGTGGTATTTTGGAGGGATTATTGATCATTTTTATCAATTCTCCAGTGGTAAAAAATGGTTAAATTTAGCATCAAATCTGTGTAACAAATGGTATCAACCAAAAAACTGCTGCAGCAACTTATGAGACAGAATAGAGCATGGGGATGGCCATCACAAACTCATACAACAACTTGACACACAGTTCTGAGCTGCATCTCAAATTCATCTTCAGGTTCCCAGCTTTCAGATGATGTACACCACTTCTATGTGACATCTACTGTTGACTATTTATCCCCCTGAACATCCCCGGTCCCCCAGGGGACAAAATGTATTGATATTTATTTATTTACTGCAGATTAATTTTCTACTGAATGACTACTTGATAAAGCAACTAATTGTTTTCAGCTCTAAAATGTATGCACATTAACTATATTACACCTCAGAGGGGTTTTAACAGCCCAGTCTCACAGCAGTTTGTGAAATAGTCACGAAATTTAATGCATTGATTCGTGTACATACAGCTTTTCGTGATGGTCAGCAGAAATTCAATTTGTATGTAATCCACGGAATTGTGAACTGGGAAGTAAAGAGAGCGGCGAACGTCACGTAGGGATGGGTCAAAAAACACAGGACTTTCACCAGGAGACCGCAGTTCGTGTTGATTTACTTGTCACGTAACTTCTGTACTTAAGTTACGGCACTTCCAGAGTTATTTTAACCCAAACCACCATCTAAACCTAAATCTAAACGGAAATTCACAAGTGCGTCACGTGTTGCTGGACATTCGTAGGAAAAAGCACAAAATATATGTTGTTGAAAGTTGTGCTGAGCATCATGAAAAAAAGGGAATATCTATGTATATCTATGTAAAAAAAATCAAATAGATTAAATTTTGTGACTATTTCACAAACTGCCGTGAGTCTGAGTTGGTTTTAAAGCATGTCTGTTTCTTCCATTTGGGTCTGAGCTTGACAGTGTGATCATTTTCTACTGTACAGCTACTGTGTCACAATGATTTGAGATGCTGTCCATGACTGTAACACAGGCCTGCAGAACAGTGCCGATGTTAACCCAGTTACTGCCAGGGAGAAAGGATTTCTTCATGCGTTCATTCACTCATACATTGATGCTTCAGTTGTTAAGTGTGCCAGTTCAACTGTCCTGATCCGTTAAAAGAAATAAATGGAACTGACTCACTGCATCAATAATCCATTTTAATCGCTATAATTTGAAATAAGCATGAGCACTTGAGAGAGAGATTTTACTTTCACTAAGGTCTGTAATTCAGTTAACTCAGCAGCTATAGTTCTGCTGCTGCTGCCACTGACACTGCTGACTTTCAAGCCGAGTTGTAAGGCAATATTGTTTAAGCGTGCCCAGATTGGAAAATTCCTGCTGACAGTAAATAGTTTATTGGCCGCAGCGGAATATTGGGTGATAAAACGCTGAGGTTACTGCTTCGAGATTTTTCTGTTGAAGTAATTTAAAAGGAGAACACGGGACAAGTAATTTACAGAATAGATATGTATGCTGTAAAAAAACCCATTTCATTTCAGTTGAATTATAACTTTGAATCAAATGACTGTGTGATGTGAAAGTGCTCGCTTTTAGTGACAAAGCCGTACAGAATTTTCAGCCAAATCAATCTTTGTGGCACATTTACTGAACACTGCGCTCTTGCAGCTCCTTTTTTCCAAAGTTGGTGGAGACCAAACCAGAGCTAAAAGAGAGTAAATATTTGGACTTACATTCATCGGGTGGTGTTGCTCTCTGTGTCTGCTGGAAGTTCACTGGATGCAACCAAGCCCCCAGGAAGAGCGCCGGGCTTTAAAGCAAATTTTCATAGCGACCAAACGGTGGTACTACAACTTCCGTGTCCGTCACGTGATGCCATTGGGCCCAAAAATACTTTTTCCCATAGACTTACATTGGGAAAGAGACGTCTGTAAATCAGCGGATGCGTTTTTTTGAGCTAATATAATGCACATATTTATTCATTCTTTTATAACATACAACTTTTACTAGTGTTCTTATCGTTTGGGTATTTTTTACTCATATTTATTGTATGCCCTGTCTTATTTCAAGCTCTTATTTCTATTTCTGTTAGAATCTGTGCTGCCGTGCAACTGCAACTCCCCCACGGGGATAAATAAAGTGTTATCCTATCCTATCCTAAATCAGCTTCCCAGTACGAACCCTTGAATAGTCCTTATTTAAATCATTAGGTCCTAAAAGTTGTACAATGCACTAATAGCCAAATCCAGAGTTATTTCCCTTCGTCCGTTAAAGGAAACTCTACTGCGCCTGCTCTATGAGCCCAATGGATGCAGAAGATCGCCGGATAATCCGGGTTCAATCCATTCTTTTGAGGTATGAAAGTAATTTGTTGTTCAATGGATATGAATTATTTGTAACTATATCTATATTCTTGGTAGTTTATTGGGGTCCTTAGTATTTATATGACGGTATTACTTGTATTGTTTCAATTGCCCCCGTATGTTGTTACCATCGCCCCTGTACGTGGGGGCAGATGTAACATTTGACTTATGGTACGTGTCCACAGGGGCGTTTTTTATCGCGAGGGGACGCGACGCTTCCCAACATTGGACGCTTGGTGGGCGTGCTAGTAGGCGGTGACACAATAGATGATTGACCAATACTGGGCGGTGACGTTTTCCCGGCTTTATTTCAAGTTTTGGAGGGATAGTGGATCATAGCCCACTGTCATCTGCCATGAACAGAAGAAGGAAATGGATCTTCGCGATTGCCCTGCTTTATTTGCGGTACCAGAGGTATTCTGACACTACCGTTATTATTTTTTCCTCCATGGCTGACCTGCTTCTGACCCACAACAAAGAAAACTACACTCCCCTCCTACAACCGCGCAAATACTTCCGGCTGCACCTGATTGGACAAACGCTTTCCCTTGTGGGCTGTCCTGTCCCGGATTTCAAATCAGACCAACATGGAGGCTCGTTTGGAAACTTTCTCTTATTTCACAAAAATAGTTCGCCGAAATGTGTTCCTGAAAACATTTGAGGCGAGAAATGAGCCATGCAGTTGATGAATCTGTCTTTATTTTGGATCGACAACGTTTATTTTAAAAGATTCTCGGGAGTTTCGAGAGGCGGCGAGTCGCGTTGGACGCACGTGATTTGCATAAAGTAGACTAGCCCTCAACTTTATGCAAATAAGGGGCGGGCGTTGTGACGCTCTGTTTCTCGAATCACGACGCCACGCTACCAGAATGCATTGCGCGGCTGCTTACATAGACAACGATTGGGAAGCGTGGAAAGCACGGAGCCTGTGGACACGTACCATTATAGTGTTTCAGTCAATATTGTCACTCTAACATTGCTTGTAAAAATATTTGACGACTATTAGCAAGTAGAACACAAATACAAGTTACCTTCATTTTTAAATTATATCCAAATTGCTCAAGAGATTTTTTAAGTGATGACATCACAACCAAAAGATGTTACCATTGCCCCCTGTCTCCCCTACTGTAGCCTGAGCGTTGGTTGCCTACATCTGGCAGCACACCTCCCATACTAATGAACGTTAGGTGCATTTATACCGTCTGTTAGCTCCATCATCCTCACACCCTGGGCAGGCCCTGAGTGCTGCAGCTCACACTATGTAAAGCCTCTCTGTTCTCAGTGTAAGGGTATATATCCTCCATATAGCCTCTATACATTATAGTGTGTTAAAAGTTAACTTAGAATGATGAACCCGCTAGACTGCTGCTAACAGCCCAGCTAGAGCAGACTGTAGTGGTTATTAGTGGTATAATGTTACCCTTCATCCTTGGGGGTCCTCGCTCTCTGCGTCCTCAGGCAGTCCACAATAAAACGCATCATTACTGCAGTGCTCGCGCTCTCATCCTCCGACTCTTCGCCTCCGGTACCGACAGGTCTCGTGCAGCAGCAGCAGCAGCAGCAGCGCCGGTAAATCTAGCAGCGGGTTAACGGACCGTCCTTTACTCCTAGTCAGCAGCTTACTCTCTCTTAACCGGAGACGGTAACCACGGAGGGAGAAGAGGAGAGGAGAGAGAGGACCCGTTAGAGTGGTCTCACCAGCTGTAACTACAGCAACAGCACTTCCTGTCCAACCTTTCAACATAAGAGCAGGTGGTACGACGAAGTTATATTTAGACTAAATGTCAGCGCATACAACAACACAAGTGACAATATTATTCACCAATATGTGATATTTTTTGTCCGTTTAACACGGTACTCTCTGTATGACATACATTTTTGCCATGAAAATGTTGCTTTTACGTTGAAGGAGAATCCCAACTGTTTCCGGGTCAGTCTCTCTGCAGACTTGACGCAGCAGGTCTCTGCTCCTCTGCAGCATCCCTGTGGGATTGTCAAGTCAACTAAAAACGAATTGCATAAGCCATCTGAAAAGAAGTAGCCTATACTATGAATGGGATGCAGAAGATGTGAGGGCTGCACTAACCTGTGTAACCCTCATTTATACCAACATACAAGGACTACAGGGGGGACCCCAGGATTAAATTACTGGAAGATCAATCAATCAATCAATCAATCAATCTTTATTTATATAACACAAGTCATGCATCAAATGCAACTCCAAGTGCTGAACACAAAGAGTTAAAAATAACATACGATTCATAGTGTGTATTCAATTCATGAATGTTAATTATAACCTTTTTGGTCGCCTAAAAATATCTTATTCATTTTTGGTTGTACTTAGCTCCACCCTGTCACTTCTGGTTCTAAAAAAAACCAAGATGGCGACAGTCAAAATGCCAAACTCGAGGCTTCAAAACAGCAGTCAACAAACCAATGCATGTAATGGTGACTTTGTCTGCTTCTTAGTCTATGGTTTTCTTTGAAAGTTATCAGAAACAACCATCATAGCAAAATGTTAACTTATGTTTTTCCAAAACATTATCAGTTAATTAATTAATTAATTACATCTGAAGAAAAACAAAGAGATTATTATTATTTAGGAAAGTTACTGTTAATTTGCATATTGTTTCAAACGAAAATAGACAGAACACATGAGGAAATCTGTCTGTCTCCTTCAAAAGTTCCTCTCAAAAAAAGGCAAAATTGTTTTTATTTTGACTGGGGTCCCATAGAACCCCACTGGTATTTAAAAAAAAAAAAAATCAAATCGTCTCTTGTTATCTTTGCTCTGCTGGTGTTTTCATCATGTCTGGCTGTTTTTATCTGTTTGAGTATTTATTTTATCTTTGTAAGGTGTCCTTTGGGTGTCCTGAAAGGCGCCACCAAATAAAATGTATTATTATTATTATTATTATTATTGCAAATCAAAATAGAAACAGAAAACAATGATATGAAGTCATTAGGAACAAATTGATTGAGAAAGTCAACAGGATTGCTCCACGGATGACATATTTTTGTAGGCCAACCAGGAAGTTAGCATCATAATAGCTTTAATAACGAGTGTCTGTGAGGAAAAAAAGAGTAATAGAGAAGTAAATGTCTGTTTTTCAATGTTGTTGTTTTTCATTTAGAACCTCCCCCACTCCATTAAAAAATTAAGATAAAGCCACAGACCATCTTGGTTTAACCCTGGATCTTTACAGATCGTAGAAGCGCCTCTGAATTGATTTTTAAAAAATGACTGAAGTCATACCATGTTACATTTTTTTTTAACAAACAGGACACATATTGTTGTATTTGGTTTCTCCTGATGCTCATCATTGTGTGTTCTAGCAGTCCTGATAAACAAACCAACCATATGTCAGCCTTAAAATCCTCTGAACGTCAGCCAGATAGTAAATCCCTTTTCACTGATTAATTAAATTACTGTCATATACAGTATTTGCATAAAGCCCTCAGCTCAGGGTCAGAATTCTAAACAGACATCAATATGGCACACCATTTGGTCCAAAATACAGCTCAGTTGAACATGTTGCTGGAGGCTCTTCTGTCCACAGTGGATTTGTGTTACTGCTGTCAGATAAAAACAAAACATTGGACCGGTTTAGATGCTAACATTATTCATATTTGACAAACAGTGCAGGAATGCTACTGATGTTTTTAGTCCAAACTAGGGCCACCCTTTTTCATGATTATCATATTAGTAATAATCATTTAGTTTAATTTAAATAATAACATCTTGCATTTTTCTCAAATAATATTGTGCAAAGAAACACAGGACTTTCACCCAGAAGTCCAAGGATTGCTGTTTTGTGTCCTGTGTGACACCAAAAGTAAATGTTGACTTTGCGCTTGTTATGTAACGTTGTTACGCTTGGTACGTAAGAAAGTCCACTAAGGGCAGTTGTTATTTATTTACGCTATAGTTACGTTGTTACATTATTATTTGAAAACAAACCATGATGGTTTTTCTAACCTTAACCAAGTAGTTTTGTTGGCTAAACCTAACCAATCATTTCACAACGTTAACCACGTGGCATTGTGAGTTTCTGCAAGTGTGACCTGATGCTGATATGAAACATATTCATGAAACATATTTTTGGTTCAGAAACGTCAACAATCAGTGCCAACATATTTTTCTGGCGACTGGGTTGTGGCGTGACAGGAGGACATCTGAAGAAGGCGATGGAAGACCTGGCAGAGGAGGAGGAGAAGGGCAGCTTTTGGCCGGGGCTGAGGTTGGGGAAACAACACCTAACCCAGATTCCACCTGCAGGCGGTGGCGGGGAGACGTCCCCGTCACTGCTCCGCCACCAGGAGACGTTTGTCGTCCCTCAAAGAACAGTTCTCTCATTGGTATAGGAAAGCTGTGGAGCTTTTGTTGAGAACCATATGTCAAGGGAGTGTAGTTTATTCTGCCCTCCCTAAATGTTACAGATCGCTAACAGACAAGACCGATATCAGGTTTAGGCTGTACTGTACAACAAACAAACAGAAAGGATATAAAAAGAAACTATAAAAACATAACATAAGCATACAGTTTTTGGAATCATTGGTCAAAAATTCCATAATAACCTTTCAGCATATTGTTATTCAAGTGTTCTGAGAGAAAACTAGACTTCTGCACCTCCTCATGCCATGACACTGGAGGACACCGGAGGACATCGGAGGACACAGAGGCACATGATTTTTTTCAGAATACTTGTCTCATGCACTACTGTCAGGATATAGTGACCGTTTTATAAAAACTTTTTTTAATCACATTTGCTCCATTTATACCCACTGCTGCTTTAAATGGTTAATAAATACTTTATAAAGCATCTATAAACATTATTCATATAGACC